>BMAT01003768.1:64869-83794 GCA_019649035.1 Elysia marginata | reverse complement strand
TCTGGATCTAGTTAACTAATAGGGCAGTTGTTAAAATCTTTTGTCACAATATAAACCTCTTAGTTGGAATATTTTGGGAATGGAAAAAAACTTGGAATTAAGAGGACTCAATTATACACTTGAGGTCAAATTTGTTTTACTCATATGATTTTCTGCTGCATAGCATGAGGATCAATAAAGATTTGTTTTACCTTATCTTATAGTTATAGCCGAAATTAGGACCTTCCTTTCTCATCCAACCCTTACATTTTATACTCTGAGACACATCTGCTCTTTGAGCCAAAGACATTTCGGTGTTAGTTCTGGAGTGGCAAGTTTGCATTTGCTCCGTGAGTGTTTTATTTATAAGGCCTGGAGAAAAGAAACTGCTTGAGAACAGAAGGAAAATCTTCGTCAGGCCATTTTGAAAATTCCAAATTAAGAGATTTGAACTTCAGTTACTTCCAATTATGAGTATAAACAAAGCAAAAGAGGGGAAAAAGACCTCACATTGAAATATTTGCGTTATCAGATTTCCATTTTGGAAGTTTCCACTACATGTATTTGTGCAAACCCATAATGGTTCCCGTGAGACAAAAAAAAATTATCAAGTTAACTTAATTAAATTGGCTAAAATAAAGTTGGCTGTATACATGTATTGCAAAGTTCAATGTCATCAAAAAGCATAAAATTAATGAAGACTGCAGCAATGCATGGTTTTAGTTGGCTCAGCATACATTGTCTCATGATTAGTCCATATTGAGTTGAATGTGACATTTTTTACATTCTAAGACATTACTTTGGACTGTTTATTTTTTAAAGCTTTCAAACTTAACAATTGTCAAGATTCTCATCGTTTTCTGGAAAGACTGCCAATATCTGCATTTTTTTTTTTTGCTGAATTAAAATACTGTAGTGTTGTTGAAGAACAGCGAAGTGTTATGGTTTTGGGGTTGTTTTTTTTTAAGTTCGAGTTTCGGACATCCATATATTGGTAGTGGTTGTGAGACGTGTGTATCATACTCGTAGCATCTGTCTGATGAGCTGTTTATTTGCAATGTTTGTGAAGCTATCTTTTTTTTTTTACATATAATTTTCTAGAAGTGAGAAGAAGACAAGCAAGATTCATCTCTGTTACAGCAGCAAAATTTACAGCAGAGCAAAGGTAAACAGATAATATAACTGTTTTGTATCTCTTTCTATATTCATATTGTAGTTTTACAGGTAAAAGGACAAAAAAGTGCTCGTTCATATTATATTTTTCATATTATTTACCAATTTTTGCTTTCACCCATTCTTCAAAAATACTAGACAGAATCAATTAATTCTGTTGTCATCAGCAATACACATACTAATGCGCATGAACATTTGAGCTTAATTATATATTATTAACTCATTCCAGATGTAATATCTTAAAATTGCCCGGCAAACTAATTAGATTTAGACTTGGGCAAAACTTGAATCAAGCTATCTAAATTGTAAAATATAAAATCTAATAGTTTTCAAGATTCCACATGTTCCACAAACCTCTTCGTAGCTTTCCACATGGCTGAAAAAGTAAGTCTAAGTCTACAAACTGACTGAAAACGATCTTATAAGATATTAAGACAGTTTTCAAAATTCGATATATCAACAATGAGTCTGTATTGGTGAGTTCTAGAGTCAATAAATCAACTTAAATTAAAAGGGTTAATTTTCTGTACTTGAAATATACAAGTTAAAAATAATTGTTTCATCCTGCTCAATATAGAGTTGTAAAAATGTAGGCTCTGTTTAAATTACAGTGGCTGAGTACAAGTTCAGTATCATTTTCCTTAGTATGCATATTTTTTCTCTTTTAACTTTAAAATGACTGAAAATTAAAGCAAAAAAAATCACTCTTAAACATAAAAAAATAACTGTGTAGTACTATAGGCCTACTTATTATTAAGATTTATTCTTGCCTTACTAGGAGTGAAGGTCAGTCTTCAGAAAACTCTGCAAAAGAGGATGCCCAAGAAGCCCAATATGAGCATGACATTCGACAAAGAATTCTCAGTGCGTCACTTGTTTATGTGCAAGAGCTGGGATGGACTCAAAAGGCTTTAGAAGCTGGTAAAGTTCTTTTACTTTATGCATGGTTCAAAGCTACACTTGCCAGCACAATGATTCTTTTAAAAATTACAGTTTGGCAGATTTGAATACAATCCGAAATGGGACCTAAATTTAACTTCAAATTAACCAAATATTGAATTACCTGTATGCATTACAAAAGAAAGTAAAATTGTTTTTCTAAATACAGTTCAAATGAAGCAAATATTTGAAACAAGGTATAACGGTTCAAATTATGTAAAATGGACAGTACTTTTTTACTTTAAATTACTCTCAAATAACCAATTTTATCTTTCTTTTAAGTTTTAAAAAATAACTAGCTTTTTGAAATATTTTCAATTCAATATCTATATTAATGTTAAACAATAATTCAAGTTACAAATAATTTAAAGTTCAATTTCTTTTCAGTGCGTTTCAAATTAACAAAAATAGACTGCATGAGAAGTGCAGTTTGAGGTAGCTTTTGTCATTTTATACATTTTGAGTGTGTATGAATGGTTTCTCAATTGCAATTGATTTACTCTACGTACATCAAGGCACTAATGAAAAAGACTGTTGAAATTACCAAGCAAACACACTTTAATGATCAGCAGTCTCATAAAATAAGTTAAGTTGTGGATTCTTATAATTTATGGATATGCAGAAGAGAAAGTAAAGGTTAGTCTTTCACAAGAAGATAAAATAATGTACATATTTGTATCTACTTATTTGTTTTTCTGTTCTGCTATTGTGAACAGATGTCTTCATCATATTTTTTAATGATACGATCTATTGATTTTTGATGATGTTGAATAGGTGCTAAAGATGAAGGCCTGCCACCAATTGCTCATGGCATGTTTCCAAGAGGAGGGGCAGAGCTGGTTCATTATTTCTACAGTAAAAGCAATGAGGAACTTGCAGAGATTTTGTCAGCAGATGTCAAAGAGGCAGAAGCCAAGGGAGAGTAAGCTATGTTGATAATGAAATCTAAAGTTCCACAATCTTTCCAAACTTTTCTCTCCTTCATATTTTAAATATTACAATGGGCACAGGATCCAAACTCATGTCGTGAAAATTTGTTGAGTTTGTTAAAGCCAATTTTTTTTTAGGAGAAGGTCTCATTGAAATAGCTAAAAACAAACTTAATGAGAAAATTCTACACAACCTCTCAACCCTCTTTCTTCTCTATTCATTGGTTTAAAAAAGAGAAACTAGACTAGTCATGCAAGCTTTTACAGTTTCATTTCAAGTGTCATTTTTCCTTTGATGTATAGTATTTTCTCTCTATCTCTTTCTAAGAAAATGACTGACATACTAGATGAATAGGTTCAACAAAGGTATATTGTTAGTTTCAATTCTAGTTCCCGAAACCCAGGGTGAGTGTAAAGTGAGCTTGTCCTGTAAAACTCACTTTATAATTGTGCAAAAAAAGCAAAAAGAAATGGACTTTTTTTTTTACTATTCAGTGAATACGGAGGTACAATGTTTAATGTAATTGACCATTTCCTATCTTCTCTCTCCATCTTTGCCTTTGTCTCTCCATCTCTCTCTCTCTTATTCTATATTTTCTATCTATCTCCCGTTTAAGGTAATGGAATGGTGAAACTTTCTTCATAATAAGTGTCAAAGGTTCTTGCTGTTTAAGGTTTCTAAAGTAAATTGCAAACAGCATTCTCAGAAATCTCCAAAAGTAGAGAATTTTAAAAATTGGTAGTTCAGAATTACTGTTTCAATTAATTTGTCACTGTTGAAAGCAACCTTTTATTCTCTTTTCAAACATATTTACAGGAAATTGAAGACTCAGACGTTCATACAGAACGCCATAGAAACAAGACTGAGAATGATCTTTCCTTACATGGATATTTGGCCACAGGTAATCGTATATATTTTCTTTTAATTTTCTTTTATCTTTTATTATCTGCTATAACAAAGCTAACAGTTTTCTTAATAGTATGTGCATTATCACTATTCCTTTGAAAAGGCATTAAATTTACCAAATTTGTCATGATATCATTACTCCAATCAAAGAATTAGTGCAGTGAAGCTTATTTTATTGTTAAACCTAAAATAAATTTGCCACTACATTTGCACATGTTGTTTGAAGCTGCTTTGTTACCAAACAATTTTTAAAATATAAAGCTTATTTCCTGGAATTGTACAGGCAATGGCAATACAAGCCCTACCACAAAATGCTGTGGACTCGTGGACCAATACTTTGAATCTCATGGATGAAATATGGTACTATGCTGGAGATAGGTCTACTGATGTAAGTTGTATATGTTCAAGAGTCTTATGTTTTGAGTGCTATTTACGCGCATGTTAATTGCTGTTTGTAAAATTTCCAAAGTAACATAACATGCTAAATATGTGAAAGTTCACCTGGATATATCGATAAATAGATATTTTGTTCATTTATGATATTTGAGTTATGTTTTATTTATTTACATGTATGATATTGGAGTTGTATTAGTTTTTCTCCAACAGTTATTCTGGAACATACTGTAGCTAGTAATGGTTTTTTGTACATTTGTATCATGTTTTAGGACCATAATACAGAAAGCAAAGTGAAAGGAAGACTTAGACAAATGTACATTTTTGTTTTTCTTTTAGGTCTAAAGCTTACTTTTTTTTTACTTTGGCTGTTTTGCTCAGGGTATGTTAAAATGATAATTGACTCAGGTCGGAAGTTTATCCATAAATATTTTAGATGTTTTCTTTAACAGGCAACTACGAACTAACATTGATCATGCCATATTAATTTGCTTTATTATGGATTGAAAACAGTAATAGAAAACGGTAGAATAGAGTAATGCACCAGGGCTGATGATATATGTGCGATACCTTTTGTATTTGTTGAATCCACAGTTTAATTGGTACACCAAGAGGATGACCCTTTTTGCTATCTACAAAAGCACAGAGGTTTACATGTTACAAGACAAATCAGCAGACAAAGAAGACACTTGGGCTTTCCTTAACCGCAGACTGAAAGATTTAGAAAACATTGCTGCTGCTAAAAAGTCTGTAAGTGAAAAGCAAACCAATCTGATTGTAGAAGTCTCCACTTATAGTCCCTGTCCTTGAGAGCCGAAAAAAAACTAGGGTTATAGGCAGATTGAGGTTGTAAGGAGAGCAATCTGGAGCCCAAAAATCCTGCGAAGGCAGCAGAAAAATTTCTGAGACATGGGAGACTATTTCATACAATTAAATGTATTATCCACAATGTGGATGGACATTATATTGAAAAAAAAATGGGCAAAAATATAGTCTGCCACCATGTTTTTTCAATGCCTCAAAATTTTATGTTGTCTCAATCGCAGGATTATGGATGATGTTCTCGCAGTAGATCGGGACTGTAGAGAGATGTTTTGAAGAGAAAAAATTCTGTTTCCCAAGACTAACGGGGGTATGTACAGATCAGGACTAAAAACGGCAGGATCATATGTGGCAGGGTTGCCACCAGGCCTCAAATCGCCTCCTGAAGGTCCAGCCCTCAAAAAGCCCTTCAAAAGCCCACTAGTCCACTTGAAGAGATAAAGCCTGAAAAAGCCCTCAAATAGCTCTCTTGCTGCTTCCTATAGCCCTCTGTTCTTTGACTATAAAATGCCTTTGCTTGAAAACAATACCATTCGGTCCATATCTCGTGGCTTATTTTCATTACAAATAAAATTAGGTGCTACTATTTTGTTATGAGCCTTTCAAAATAACTGTGATAGAAATTTGATGGCTAGTCTTTCTACATCATGTCTTGACAACGTCAATGCTTCAATTCGACTCACCTAATATAGGTTTAATGTAAAATTATAGCAGGCCTGCATGTACGGTGTGCATACATTTTCCTGGTGGTATTGAGATTTTTCTTGACCTTGTGGATTATATTTTATTCTTCATCGGCCCTATCACTAACTGAGACAGTTTCTTCATGCTCTTGTCAGATACCAAATTACAGATAATCTTTCAGTGCATTTGGCTCTGACTGATGATAACCATTCTTGTTACTTCTTTTATGGAGGCCTATTTTTCTTCTGTTGCTTTTTTATGCACAAAATTTCTGCTTCCTTTTTATGTTGCTGATGGGTTGCCCTGTAAAGTTATTATTCATGAAGTTATACTTGTAGGTCTTTCATTGGGTACTGTTTCTGTTTCTGAATTGCTTTTGTCTCTTTCTGTAAATGATTATGTCCTCTGCTTTAAAATTTTTTCATGTTCTTCCAAGTTTTTAAACTTGTTAGGTCAGATTTATGAAAAAGACTTTTGGTCTTTATCTTTTACAAATAAAGTCAAACTGCTTCATGCTTCACCTATTGCCCGTTTTTCTCTTGAGACCAAATTCAAATTTGGAAAAGCCACTGTGTTAGTATCGAGTCCTGTTGTAATACTAACAATTTTTACTAGTTCAATTTTTTTACCAAAGACTCCATCTGGTTCATGAACTAAAGTTGATAGAAGTGCATCTTTGTTTTCTATTTTTTTTTGTATGTTTATTCTCCCCTTCAACCCCTATAATGGTTGGTTTTAATTCCATACATATTTGATAAAAATTGTTCTCTATTTTTATGTCTATTTGGTTTAAAAGCTTTAAACTTTTTGAGGTCAGTTTCACTTTAGAGTTAAATATATTGTTTGCTGCCCTTTCGCTATTTTTTTTTATAATTGAAAACTTTGCCCTTCATTAATGATGTTAGATAAGCGGTGGTTTATTGAAATTAAGGGCCCTAATCTTTTTCTCTAAGTTGCCAGGAAGTTAAAAACTATCCTCCTCGTTTGATGAACGTATTTTTTGCAGTGGTGAGCTAAGGGTTTTTGCCCATTGTCACATACAGCTGATCCGTATGTTAAAGCCTGCACCAATTAGAAAATCCTTCATTTAGCCCTCAAAAAGCCCTTGTTAGCATCCATTCTCTATTGGTGGCAACACTGAATTATGTGGAGACTGCTGTATTTCTGAACTGGAATTCTAAAACCTTTGTCCTGTTATAGCAGTTAAAAATTAACACAACCTAAATACTCTACCAACAGACCATACAGCCAACACATGCAAAGAGCATAATCTGTCATACTTTTAACCACTGCCTCTTAGTCTTAGGCTCACTAGAGTGATCATGCTCATGTGAAAAGTAGTATGTAGGTATCAACCTTTAAAATCACATCTCAGTCTGTCAGTTGACTGTCGATGTGAGGTGAAGAAAGCCAGGGAATGTCTACAATAGTGTAAACACCAAAGCGTAGAGACATGGGTAGCAGGCCTGAGATGCCACGGTACCTAAGACAGCTGTCAGTGGGCAGTCAGTTGTTACAGGTGGCTTTACTGATTTTTATATCGTGAGGAGTTATTTCTCCAGTGGGCAAGCCTAGGTGGTTAAGCAGTATTCAGGCTGAGCAGGGGCACAGATTTTCACCCTTTTTGGGGTTTTATGTTCAGCTCTGGGGAGGTTTATATTTTAAGATTAGTGCTAGCTACTCAAAAACATTTTCTCTTGTGAGAATTATTGACCTTTTTAGATGTTAGTTAAACAGACAAGAGCTTTTTTAAATTTCCAGACACAAAAATGTGTTGATACTTTTTAAGCATAAAAATAAAAATTCACCCATTGAACTTTTAAAGCGTAGAAATCAAAATTTACCCATTGAACTTTTATATGAAAAAAAATGATAAAATTTAGGGCTTTCTTATCTTTTGGGTTTCTGTTCTTTAGTAATAGTATTCATTAGTTTGCACAAAGAAAATGGTTTATCTATTTTTCTTTAATTCATTGGTTAATTTCATCTATTTCTTTGTTTTATAACTTCCATTACAAAGACACCTGCCTTTGTTTTATAACTTCCATTAAAAAAACACCTGTGTCATGTTTTGCTTTGCTTTCATTTTTGTTCTGTCCAGTGTGAACAGAATTCTGATGTTTTTAAAGAAGCTGTGAAAGGGTTTGCAGTCATGGTAAGATTAGTTTTGAAATCTTTTTGAACAACAGTCTCTCTCTTTGCTAGTGACCTTGATATGTTCACATCAATGAGATTCACATTATTGTAAGGCCTACATAATAGAGCAGAC
Organism: Elysia marginata; assembly: GCA_019649035.1. Classification (NCBI taxonomy): domain Eukaryota; kingdom Metazoa; phylum Mollusca; class Gastropoda; family Plakobranchidae; genus Elysia; species Elysia marginata. Next base: position 75,699 of record BMAT01003768.1, on the reverse strand, counting down.
ACTGATTTCTTTTAACCAGTCTTAAGTCATAAATTTTCTTAAGAAAAGGCATTTATCCAAGTTTTTAGAGGGCTTATATCTACTTGAAATCATCAAGTCATGCTGTGATGAGTAAAAACATTTTTTTTAAAATCAGCTATTAAAGTTGTAGTTTTTTTTTTTTTTTTTAAATTCCAACACCTGAATCATCAGGATTGATTGCAAAGCATTTGAGAAAGAAAAAACATACCCCCAACAAATTTCTGAGAGGAGATACATCAAAAAGTAATAATACATGTACATCACTTATCAAGGATGGCAAAAATAGGAATTCTGGCTCATTTGAAATTTTTTGGTTCTTTTTAAAGTCACCAAAAAATTAGGTAAACATGCTTGAAGTTGAAAAAATTAACTTTATTCTCAAATCTTTTGTGTGTGTCCAGTGTGTTGATGACAGTTCAAATCCACAGATATTAAAATAAATCATATGATCATACTCCATAAGCTATTGTTCAAATTGCAAACAAGTTTTTTGTGGTAAATCATAATTAAAATTCCCTTCATTACTGCTTGATGCTTTAAAAAGATAGTGTTTTCTCAGACAATAATGAATAATTTCAAATTTTGAAAAGCCATTACCTTGGCTCCAAGCACAAGGCAACAAACAGACTTAAATAAAAATAATGTATAAATCTTATTGATGACTATTTTTAGACCACAACCAAACCAGACTCTGTATTAAGTGAGGCCTTGCCCTGGTCATACTTTGCACAATGTGAGCATGCTAGTGGGAGTAGGAAGGGCCCCCTATGTATTGCAAGCAAGTATGTTGGGTTCTCTAATCACAAGTACAATGTATTGCTGCTGAACAAGTCATATAATGAAATTAAACTTTAAGGAAGTGTAAAAGGTCTTACCTTTCGTACCCTCAAGAGCAGACCCTCTCCAGAAATTGTTGATGACATGCGACGAATGAGACTTTGCTATTACTATTTGTTACAAAACAAATATTTTATGATAATGTTGTCTTTTTTATCATTTTAGGGAAGAAACGTTTTGGGATTCAACTCCCGCGACCGCTAAAGAGTGATGATGTACAACTTTTTGACAAGGAGAAAGACTTAAAACAGTTATTTTTACAATAATAAAAAAACAATTTGAAAGCATCTTTTTATTTCCCTGTAATGCAATCTCAATGGAGAACAGTTTGCCTTTTCTTTCACGTTTTATATTTTTTTTGTTTCTATTTTTAAAAAAGTGTGAAAATCTGAAATAAAATTTTTTTAATGAAATCAAATTTATGCGTTTGTTGTTAGGTGACTACAGAGTAAACTGTTGCAAAGCAGAACAATTTTTATTAGTATTTTTTAGCTTGGTATTGAAAGCAGCCAAATGGAATAGATTATATTATACAGTAGTATCCGGTTAAACGCACTCCAGTTAAATGCTCGCTACGGTTAAACTAACGCCAGACCGCTATGATCGATACCCTAAAGGCACGTTATATCGGCTAAACGCAGGCTATGAAATCGGGAAAAATTACCTTTTAAGTGGACCAGGCAACCACTGGGATGCGAGAGATAGCAAGCTAGCTCATTTCAAGGGATTGGCCAGCATCACTCCACAGAAGTTCACATCTTCTTTGTTAAAACGCAGGCCTATCTACCCACGTATGTTTTGTGAAGGGTAAGACAAGGGGGCAGGAGTGTGAAGAGACAGGGTAAAAGGTGGACAAAGACCAGTGGGGTGTGGATGAACAAATCAGATGATGCAAATTGCCAACATCTCGCCCGCCCGTACTGTAATCTACAGAGTGACAGACAGGTGAATTGTAGGCTAGCCCTTGGCCTGTTTAGCATTGTGTGATTGGCTTTCTTGTCGTCCCAATCATGTCTCCCCCCTCCCCTCCTTGTTTCCCCCTTTAGGTTGCAGAGCGATAGGCCTAATTGCTAGACTTTAGCCTTTCTTTCATTTCACACAGATCTGTACAGCATGCAAGAAGTAGTCTAGTCCTTGTCAGAATGTTGTGATTCATCTGTTGTCAATCTCTTTAGATCTAATTCCAAGCCAGTTTGAATTCCTAAAGCCACGGAGATTGTTAAAAAGACATTTCACTTCTCCCTCTTCTGGAAATAAAGAAAACAACTACATGTTCTGAGAAAAATAAAGAAGAACAGAACCCCACTCCCCCAACCCCCCAATAAAAAAGAGAGAGATAAAGATCATTCAAACGATGTACATGTATTTCTTAATCCTACCTACCGTCCGTGCATGTTTGTATAATCAAGGGAAACAACTCGGTATTATTATATGTGATTATGTATCGTACTATAAAGGGAAATAAATAGTAATTTTTTACTACTTTTCATAAGGGCACACATCTCCTAAACGCACGCTTTTTGGGTCCCCCAAGTGCCGTGCGTTTAACCGGATACTACTGTATTTAAAATACAGTGGACCTTGGTTATAATGAAATCAATGGGACTGAGCTTTAACTTATGTTATAACCAAGATTTTGCTACATTCAAGGTCATTATAAATAAAGAAAAAATTTTAAGTTATTGGGAAGATTTCTTGTGGAATTTTAAGATTAAACCGTCTACTGAAGAGCGCATCCCTGACATGGTGCACAGCTACTCTCTCCTCTACCTGTATCACACACAATAGTCCTGGCCCAGCCCTGCTGCTTTGGGCATGGCTTATACAATTTAACTTCTCACTTGGCAAAATTATCATGCCCTCAAGTTAGACTTTAGTGCCCACAACTTTGTTATGCCCGACCTCTGAACAGGCCCTTGTTCATTATGGCATGGGTTCAAATACTATCATATAATAAGAATAAAAAGAGTTCCTGTAAGTTCCTTCTTAATGGCTGAAGTTTCGTAACAGCTGATGTTACAGTCAAGGTCCACTGTATGTCAGAAAAGCACTCATACTCATAGTGGGAACCTACATGTAGGTCGATCCTGTTTTACTCTTTATATTAGTTATAATAATGCCATTCAACCAAAACACACTTAACTAAACCTTGGTTATAACAAAATCTTCGGTTCAGGACTTTCATTTCACTACAACCAAAGTTTAGTTATAGTCAAAGCTAATGCTAATATAATGCAGCAGTCTAATAATTGAGTCAGCAACACCTGTGACTGATTTCTCTCTTTCTGTCGCTTCAAAGCTTCAGTTTCCTTCACAAGTTTTCTTATGTTTAATTTTTTATCTCTTGCTTTCACGGCAAATTTATCAATTTGCATAGACCTGCTGCATTGCATGCAAACTGCAAGATTTTTTTGTTTTACCTTTCACCATCATGGAAACTGAATTTTCAGCATCATCTTTGACAGTTGATTTTACCCCCTACAAGGTACAAATGCATTATTTTATCTTTGTTTAGACTCAATCAAAAGAGTAAAACATTTACCAGGAGCAGTAGGGTTTTTATCATAAACCCCTTCTTAACACAGGTTTTGTCAATCGCAATGACGTTGCAGTTTTTTTGTTAAAGAGTGGTATTATTTACGTGTATATTTTTAACATCTCTGAACCCCAATTATAAGGTCGGATTTTAAATAGCACTGCATTAAATGCCCTTCTAATGCAGTTCAATACACACATTACTTTGTGCAACTAAGTTTCATGGGGAATGGCGAAATCTGCTGATAATAGTGATATGAGAACATACAAATTATGTCAGGTCTGCATCTGGTCATGACAAATAGGATGTACCCAGTATGGTATAGGTCACAAAGGAGTTTATGGCTCACTAAAATCAAACTGACCAAGAAATGAGAATATGCATGAATGATGAAACTAACCAAAATGGTCTTAGCCCTGATACCATCTCTGCTCTAACTAAGTTAACCCTTAGATTCTTTATGAATGCGGTGCTTATGTTATATATACACATAAACACACTATGTGCAACACACTGCTTACATATATATGTCCAACATAAACCTGTATACAGACAAATAAAAGAGTTGACATTTAGACTGAATGGGCAGTTATATTCATTGTTATACACAAAACCAGACTTGTCAGGTGGCCTGATGTAAGCATCTATCTCTCCCTGAGCCCACACACTGCCCATCTGGTCAAACATAAACTTGGAAAACCATTACAGTAGACACGGCTTGTTGATTCTTCACTGAAGTCGGATGTAGTGTCCCACAATGTCAAAACTGAATTGCGAACAGATACTTTGTGAAACCTTATGAAACATCAATATACCACAAAACAATCTTATAAGCAATTGGCTAAACATGTGACGAGTTAGCTTTTCCTAAATTTCCATTTTTTAATTATGTGTTTGCACTGTAGACCTTTGTTACAGCCAAGTCAGCCTTCATGACATATGTCAGAGCTTACAAATTTAGACTAATAGAGAGTCATAAAACAATTTTTTGTTACAAATACAAACAAGGTTTTTCAAGGACTGCTCGTTGTGATCAAGGTCCTTTAATACTGTAGCCAAGAAGGCAGGATTCTCAATATTTACTTATTGAGGTCAGTTGGCTTGACCGTGGAATATATTTGAAAGCCAAAGCTTTGATTTTTAATACTGGGCAGGAATGATCTAACCTTATGTTCTTGAATCAGAATGTTAGAACCATACTGTGGAAGTAAACCTAAGATGATTTTAAAACTACCATGTTATAAAAAAAAACTTTTGCCAACCTAGGGATATAGGCCTATCGATTTACAAATACAATGATAAAATACAAATATATGTACCTTAAAGAAGTCTGGACTAAAAATTAGTTTAAATTTCTTGAGAGGGTCTTCTTATGAAATAGTTAGAGTACCACTCAAGAATAACGTTTTTACGAACTCCTGTAAAACAAGTGCTGTCGTTATTCTATCAATTATATAAAACCCAGCAACTACCTCCCAGTTTGCCACCAAACTCTGTCCTCAGCATCTTTCATTTGTTCAAGTACAGAGAAGAGAAAAAGGTGTCTTTAGTTTTTAATTAATTTTATAGTAGATGGGCAGGCTTGAAATGTTCAACTGGAATTAACTACAGTGGAATCCACTTAAAGTCAACACCTTTAAGGGAAACTCTTGCTTAAAGTCAACACTGTTTTGCAGTCCCATTCTGTATTTCTCTATATCTTTGTTATGGTCAAAGCCAACCCTTGCTCTAAGTCAACACATTTTTTCGGTCCCGAGGTGTTGACTTTATCAGGATTCCACTGTAATTTCATAGTAGATAGGCCAGCTTGAAATGTTCAACTTTTACTGGAATGAAATTGGTTTATGGCATTTTCGCCTTTAGTTTTGGGTAGCTCTGTTCTTATACATTTACTATAACTGAGTTAACTGATTTGGGGGGTCCCATAATTTAAAAAAATTAAATAGGGCCTAAATAGAGGGAAAATGGCAATTTTACTATCTCTCTTTGTACCGGTAGTTCTCGTTACTCCTGTTGGTGTTGAATATGGATTATAGAACTTATATTGTACAAGGATTTGACAAGCAGCTGCAAATCTTGACGTATGGGTGAATGTGCTGGCAATACATTTAAACTATTGATTTGTATTTTAATAGCTAATTTATTGCCTTCACTTTTCTTTAAATCAAAGTCACTTTGGTTTTAGAACTCAGTGCAAATAGAGGTAGACCTATATTGTATGGCAAACTTTTTTGAAACAACAATGCAAATTCTTAGCAAAGAATTAATCGGTTTGCAGCAGGTTCTGTTTCTATTACAGATAAATATAGGCCACATTCAGAAAACTGGAAAAAAAACCAGTAGGCTACTGGTACAGATTTAAATACAAAAATATGATGTGGATATTTTAGCTCTAGTCCTCATAGCCTTCATAACCATATTCGTATTTCTGTAACTTCATGACTATACAGAATTAATAAAAATGTCCAAAATCAGATGATTATAAAGATTAGGGAATGAATAGTGCAAAAATATGTTAATGAAATACAACTCATAAACAAGTTATTCAAGTAACTTTATTGAACTATTGATGTAAAAGGTATTGATATAACATATATCATACATTTATTTGAGGATGGTACACATTCTCACACAAAGAGCACAGTAAATATATATAATATAAAATTGGTTAGCATGGACACACAAAAAATGACATTAATTCTATGTTTATATTCATTACAAAAGTGTAAAATTATAAAACATTTGCAATATTATTTAAGTTAACAAACCAACCATCACATAAAATGCAACATTCAATAGAGACCTTAAGCACACGCACCGTGTCTCAATACGCGTACTAGAAAATCGGGAAAGCAGATCAAGGAAACTATAAAAATAATGAAACCAGTTTCTAAAAATAGACCCCCAGACGTTCCCGTCATGCTCACGCGTTTGCGGCTTAAAGTCTGTAATGTAACAAATGTACCTCCAAATCTAAGTCAAATTATTTTAATTCTCATAACTGAGAATTTTCTCAGGTTTTAGATTGCTTTTCTCTTTTCCGCTTTGTGAGATTTCAACTAAAATAATTAGATTAAAATTAATTAAGTTCAATACTATTACTAGTTATCGCTCACTTTTGTCGTTTCCAGAGCTATTTTTAGATTGATGCACTGCATGATGAGTTACTATGGGGGTACAGGCTCCCATTCTATTTTCTATGCCACTTGTTTCAGAGTAAAATAGACTAGGTCTAGATCTATTCTCCTACTTGAATGACCGTGAAAATATGCTTTTACCGGTGTTAAAAAAGCTTTTCTTCTTGATGCAGTGATTTTGAAGAGTGAAAGCCTTATTATGTCTAAAATCTTTAAATCTAAATTGTTACAGACGCCTACTATTTGTTTGGAACAGTGTTTGTATCGCCTGACAACTGTTTTGGTGGCTTGGTTAAGTGTACCTTTGCTGCTTGCAAAACTAGTGTCTTACATACATTATACCTAAGTTGAATATTAAATTAAATGCACAGCTTTTGAAAAAATACACAAGCAGTGTCAAGGAAAAAAAATTCATTGAGCCTTGAATTTTATTTACTATTTTTTTTCTGCATTACAATTTACATAAACTCAGGGATGCTAATAAATAACAAATGCTAAATTATTAATATATGCAGTTTCTACTTCCTTTGCCTCAGCTTTATTCAATTGATCAAAAATTTTACCCTAGAATTTCAAAATTAGAGAATGATAATGCATGGAAGAAACACAAATACATAAATTGTTTCCATCCTTTAGCTCAGGCCATGCAATCATCCTAATAGCACCTTCAGAATCTAATATCAAATTATGATACCCAACAGGTTAAGTAGGCCTACTGCTTGCAAGAAAAACATGTAGACCTATTATCTATTTAAAAGGCCTTGTGTGATGGAAATATTTTTAAATAAAGGAATGTACATGAACAACCAAAATCAACTATACATAATTAAACATGGATTAGGCAGAGCAGAACAACTAAACTGTCTAAAGTTTTTCAGGTTTTACAAGAGGTCATATACATAGAATGCTTGCTAATTACATAAGACAAAAGTAGAGAGGATCTCTATTGCCCTCCCTGCAGCTAAGTTCTAATGTCACAGGTACAACATGTAATATGCAAAACCTTGGTGCAATAAACCATTTAGTTACATAGTTTCATGACTAAAATCCTTCCTTAATCATACAATTTGTAAAAAAAAAAAAAAAAAAAAAAAATTTTATTAACTTTGTACATTTCTTTAAAGGATTTAATTCTAATCATAAAAAAAACTTAGTATCGATACATAAAATTGTCCTTATGCATGGCGGCTCAGGGGTGAAACATGTTCCTTTTTCACTTATCTAGAAATGATAACTTGAAACATTTAGCCTTCAAACACTTTAAGTTTAAGCAGGTAAGCGAAAAGACCTAATTTTACTTTTAGTCGACATGTATAGACAGCTCAGTTTTTTAAGTTAAAGGATGCCAGACAGTGCAAATAACAAGCAGTCTGAGGCAGATACATAGATACAAGTTTTGACTGCTATATATAAGAAGTTAAGATAAGGGCAAAAGCCTGATTATGACAAGATCCTGATTTATATTGAGGGGTGAGAGAGGTTAGATAGAGCTTATCTTCAGGAAGCCAGCACACATATTAAAAGCCAGGCTTTTAACAAGGGGGCAGCGTGGCAGAGTGGTTAGCGCGTCGGACTCGCGATCTGGAGGTCGTGGGTTCGATTCCCGACCATGTCATGTTGCAGTTGCCTTGGGAAAGCAATTTACCCTAACTTTCCCCAGTCCACCCACCTGTAAAATGGGTACCCAGCTACAGGCAATTCTTGAATTTGTGATATGTGCCTGCAACACCCTTAAATGTATTGGTCTGCTGGGGCATTAGTGGCGCTGCTCTTGTGGCGACACAGTTACGCTGAGTAACGAAACCAAATTTCCCGAAAGGGATTAATAAAGTGAATAAAAAAAAAAAAATTCCAGTTTGGAAATGCTCACTAAATATGATGTAAGCAACAAACTGAGGCTATTTTAAGCAGCACCTGACCAACAGGGTGAGAAAGCACCAGCAGCCAAAAAGTAAAACAGAGAGCATTGGCAGGCTGTTCTTGATGGCCAATGCTCCTTTTGGTGCCATTGTATACAAAGTGTTGCCAGAAAATTTAACTGCATATATACCTTTCCAAAAAGGCTAAACTGCATAGTAAAGTTACCTTTTTTCCCTTAGTTTCAGAAATTCTTTGATCAAGGCCCCTATAAGGTTACTGATTAGAGCGTCTTTATTTAGGAAAATTATTTGACCCTGATCTCTTGTTTGAGAATGAACATTGTCCAACTGAGGATTTCAATGATTAAAACAATATTTGCAGTATCTAATTATATTTTGACCTAGCCAATTCTAAGGCTAATCAAGAATTTTAGCTCCATTTTAAAATCTCTCACTTGTATTTTAAAATTTATGCGCAGCATACAATTTTAAAGTTAATATATCAACTAATGTAATGAGTTCGTGAAATATAGCTGTAAATGGCTGAGAAAAAGATAAAGCTGTTTCAAAACTTTTGATGTATAGACCTCATATTTCAAATCAGAAAAGTAACCTCAAAAAGGAGTTTTGTTTGAAATTACTAACAAATGTTAGAATTTCAGGGAATTAACTGAAGATTTCATTAGTACAACATATTTATGCAAAGAGTGGAACCCTGACCACATAAAAACAACAAATATTAGTATCAAATAACTATGACTAATGATAATCTAGCTAAATACCTTATTTGCTACACATCACATGTATAAATATGTATTCTATTTACATAGGAATAGAAATGTATACAAAATACTCTAATTATGGTCCACATTCTCTGGAAAGTGAAGAACAACAACAACAAAAAAGTCAAATAATTATGCATAGAAGTGGTCTTTTTTTGTTCAATCATTTCTGTTCATACTTGTATCTGGGGTTCAGTAGAGTTCCATGTTTCTCTCAGCATTGTAGTCTGGACTTTTAGCAGTTGTGTCACTACTTGGGCGTTGATGGCGTGAAGCTTGCCAGTCTCTGAAGCTAAGGAAAGCATTACCACCATAACAAATCAAGACAAAAAATCCAAAAGCCTGAGAATGAAAGTGAAACAAAAAAGTTCATGCATTAATTTGAGTTCAAACTGATTATATACAATAGCATAAGATATGCTATACTGCAACAATTTCAAAAACCAAATTTTTTGCATTGATTCTTTTATTATCATTACCATAAAGTGTCATTTCATATACTAGAATTGCATTAAAAATTATGAATAAAAATTGCAAATTAATAGTAATAATACACATGACTCAATTAAATACAGTTGAGTCTGCATAATTTGAACCTTGATAATTTGAATATTTGCTTAATTTGAAGCACATTTTGATTACGAATTTCCTTTTTCTTTTGTTTCTATACTGATAATTTGGTTTTGGATGGATAAATCAAAATTTAAATTTGTTTGCATAGGATTTGAAAAATCTGAACTGGACTATAATAGTATCATATAAAGAAAATAAAGCAGTTGTCCATATTAACCTCTTCGTGACCTAGGTTTGTCGATCGCCACAAGGCAGTTCCTGGTTAAAGAGTGGGATTATTCATATATTTTTAACATTGCTGAACTCCAATTATAACGTCAGGTTTTAAATAACTCTGAGTTAAATGTCCCTCATATGCAGTGCAAAGCACTACGTATATTGCACGACTTGTATAAATTGGAGAAATTAGAAAAATAGAGGATGGTTAAATACATTTTAAAATTATTTTTAAAAGATTCGATTTGTTTGTTTAGTTCTTTGAGTGGAAGCAATAGAAAAAATTAAAAACAACTCACAGTTCCTGCTTTGTTGTTATCTTTGCCACAAGATTGAGCGGCCAGTACACAATTTGCGATAAAGTAGAATAGAATATACACTGCACAGTAGATAAGATCCTGAAACAGACACAAAGAAATAATTGAGAGAGCAGTGTGATATTAATATTGCTCTTTAGCTACTAGATTCATCATTACAATACTGAAATTGGGACATCCCTCACATAGCCAATAGAACGTGTATTTAAATTATACTTTTGACACCCACGATGTCTTAAGAAAAAATATGTGTAACAAAAATGTTAAGTTTCAGACCTATGTTCTTCTTTGCTTAATAATCTGAATCTCCTTCCCCTACCAATCATGGTCTAGAGAAAATTTGGCTTAACACGTTGCATGTAAAACATCTTAAATTAAATTCTTTGCATTAAGTGTCAAAAGAACCAAAGTGTAAGTTATTAAATATAAAAAAACAATTTCATCTTAAATGGTTTAAAAGAAAAAAAATCACATTCCCGAATTACTATTTAGACAAACACAATAAAAAATCATGTCAATTTTGTTTTAATCAAGCAAGAAAGGAGTTGAAAT
>BMAT01003768.1:7080-64833 GCA_019649035.1 Elysia marginata | reverse complement strand
CAGATATTGGTATCACAGAAAAGATTATTATCTCTACTTTCAAACAAAACAAAGAGAAAAGCTCTATGATGCTTCCATATGAAGTTAGAGCCGTTTGAAGTCGGCAGGCGTAGGACTTGTTGAATTTCAGAATAGGGAGAAAACAGCATTTAAAATTTAGACAACTATAAAGATATTGAGACCTTAGCAATTATACCAACTTAAATTAAACACCTAAAAAAAAAACTTGAACATCAATTAGGTGTGAAAACTGTTTAGAAATGGTTTAAGCTTCAATATCTTACAAAAAAAAATTTTGACTTCTAAACAGCCACTAAACTTTAAAAGCCTATATCTCCAAACTAAGCCTTCCGACTTACGACTCATTTGGACAGAATGCAAGACATTTAGACAAACACAATAAAAAATCATGTCAATTTGGTTTTAATCAAGCAAGAAAGGAGTTGAAATTTGAAAATGCTGAAAGACATATTATATTAGTACATACTAGTATGTGCTTTATCGAGCATGTTTCTAATTAAATAGGATACATGCTTGTTCAATGCTTCATATAGTTCATTTCACTTTCAAGGGCCATTTTGTATAAAATCAGGCTAGAGAGACATGCTTGTAGTTTCATGCATGAAGGAAGGAATTGATTGCTACTGAAATTCTGTAAAACCTTCATAGCTTACATTAGTTACAAGCAATTAGATTCTCAGGAACAATTAGGCCTATGAAAAGCAAATGTATTTCTCTATATCAAGACATTTAATATAAGTTTAGTAACTTTCAAAATCACAATTAACAAATTTGTCAGTAAAACACTCATAGTAGAAACCTCTTAATTCATATCTCTTGGAAATAAAAAAAAAACTTGAAATAAAGAGGATTTGATTTACATGCGTACAATTAGGTTTATTTACTAGTCTACTTCTTTGTTCTGGAATTCATAACAGTACTTTTGTTTCTCATTTTGTGGTGTGTACATGTGAAAAGAAACTTATTCCATGGTCCATATTCAGTGTGGGTTCTAAGATAGCAAGATGTCATTTTTGTGTAGTGAGTTAAAACCTTGTAAGAAGAGAACTTTGATTTTGGAGATTTCCACTGTAATTACTTGAAAAAAAACTGAAGCTTAACATGAAAGACCAGCAGTTCAAAGCCTCAGGTCTATAGGCTGCTTATGCATTACATTTATAACCATATAACAGTAAAGGGGAAGAAAAATAGAGATTCCTTTTTTTCATATCTTACCACTAACAGCCATGGAACCAGCTTGAAAAACAACCTGGAGCTCAATGTTATAGTATGAATCGTCCACAAAATAAGAAGAGTGAAGAAAGCTGATATTGAGACAAACTCAAAATAGTTGTATGTGGATGAGTATTTGTCGTCACAGTTATCTGATCTCCCAGATGCCACACAGATAAATGCAATCAAAGAAAGAACCTGCGAAAGGGTTGAGAAATCAACATAAAATTATTTGATAGATAGTTAGTAAGTTACTATTTTGACTAAAGCTTTCAGTGCATTACATCCCTTTAGTGTGGAAATAATCATATGAATATAATGCACCAGCACTGGCATCTCATTTCAAGAGTTTAAGTCTTTTGAGTTAAAATCAATGAAGCATAATTTTTATCATGGCATAGGATACATTTTTCAGTTTCTGAACTCAAAGATAAACCTATTAAACAGTAATATAAAACAAACTCTTAAAAGTACACATGTGTGATCTTATTTATCTCAAACAAAACAAAATGAATAAGATTGTAAAGGCAAGTCCCCTTTAACTCTAAAAACTAATCTATTATGGGATCCCAAGTAGCATTTTATTTCTTTGTCAACTATTGCTAAATCAAAATTCTGATATTTCAAACTGAAATAGATGTTTCCAAGCACTTCAACGCAAGGGCACTGTATATATTATTTTTTCAATTCTACTAGTCAAATGAATGCCTGCAATATTGCGAGTTAAAGTAAAGAGTGTAAGATACTTTGAATGGACTCGCCACCAATTAAAAAATTCCCTTTATTTCTTTTGTTGGCATACATTATGTCTATTTACATGCGTGCCGGTACTGTACTAGCCCAACTTCTATATCCGTCTCCCTCGCTCCTCTCTTTTTTGCTCTGTCTTTATTTCTGTTCTTACATGACAGTCTGTCCCTCCCTCCCTCCCTCTCTGACCCTTTCTTTTGTTCACTAAATCATGATTTTCTATTACAAGATAATTATCTTGACCTAGATTTAGTTCAATGCGGCAGGCTGTTTAGAGGGTTGTCACCAAGCCACATACTGCATGCCAACAGTTTTGTCTTCTTTGGATGTGACATGGTGGGATCTTTCTCTCGCAAGCAGCTCATAACGCAGTTAGGAACTTAAAAGTTAATTATCAAAAAGCATTGTGGGAAAAAAACGAAAGTTAACTTAGACTGTCAATATGATATAACTTTAATAAAATGATCTGATTTAGGTGCATGACACTGGAATGATGAAACATCCTACCAAAATGAAGTTGGCACTTTTAACCATTTTTAACCTATACCGCTTGGCAAAAGATTTAATATTTTTTTTTTTAAATGAGGGTTACTCACTGCTGCAACAACTTTGAGGATGGCAATAATCGACTGCACATATGTTTTATCTATGGGGATTTTCCACAGATAAACAATAGTATGAGTTGTTGTTGAGGTGCTACTCTCTTGAGTGGTGTCCTGTTGATCAGCCATTGCTACAGCTTTTACAAACCTGAGAATATATTACTACTTTTAATGTTAATAATACAAGGAGCTACTTGCAGATGCAACAATGATTCGTAAACTGTAAAATGACATATTACTATTAGAAAAAAATTTAAATAAAGCAAAGTAAAATTGGGCAGCGAGGATCAATCTTTTTCTTTGGATATCAAGCTCTTCTTCTGACCCTTGCGGGTTCTATTCCCAACCACAGTTCATGTGAGCATTGAGAAACTCAGAAAGCCATTTACAAACTCACTTTGCTCAGTCCATGCACCCTTGAAATCAGTAGAATTATGAAGGCTCTTTAATAAATTGTTTATCAGATACACAATGACCTGTTGAAGGAAAGATGTGAAGTCTTTTTTTTCTTTTTAATAGATCTAATTACACATTATAAGCATAACTATAAGTATAAACTATATTATCCCAAAATGGGATGCTATTTTTAAAAGTTATACATCAATTTCTAAGGTCTTGAAGTAACAACAACTTTTTACCTTTAAGGGCCAGTGCGGCAGCCAGAGGCATTTTTTTTTCTTTTTCATAATAAGATCTAATTTTTTAAATAATGTTTGTGGAACAAAAATCAAAGAAAAACGTATATTTTGTCATTTCCCATGTTTGGTTACCATGAAAACCGATTGTTGTAGGCGCCATATTGGATAAAAATAGTAAACATTAGGCCTTTATAAGTCAAAATTTAAAAAATGGATTTGCATTCTGTTTATGGCAATCGTTTTTATCAATTATAACATTTTGTCAGAAGCTTTTAAGATTTTTATGAACTTTTTGAGTTTGCATAAAAGATAAAGTACCAAAAAGTACTTTTTTTCAACAAAAAATATATTGGTAAACAAAAACTTACAGTAAACAAAAATATTTTTAAAAGTTTCTGACAAAATCGACAGCGGTGCATTGGCAAGTCATGCAAAGTTTGAAGTGCATTGCTCAAGAACTTTTGGGTGTACAAAGATTAATTACTGCTAAATAAGGACCTTTTGAGAAAAACACAAAAGAAAGTCAAATAGAAGGAAAAAAGGATCCCTGAGGTTTTAGGCAATGCCGCTGTGTATGTCTACCCTCCCGTGTCTCATGTGTGCCTGCAGTAGAGCTGGGGTGCGTCCGTGGGAATGGTACTAACTCGTAGCTCCCAACGAGCTGGTATAGAGAGCGATTCCCTAGTGGCTGACAGTCTCTTATCCGCTGGGCGATTCAGCACCATTCTCTACATTCAGGGATTCATGAGAAGCCAATCAGAGGCTGGTATTCCGCTCGCTCATATAACTTTAGGAAAGAGAGGGGAATTGCTGGCACCGCAATTATTAGCCACTGGTTAGCGCTGCTGGTTAGCCTAGCCGCTAGACGCGAGAGGCAGGCTATGCTAAGCTTAGGGGCTAGTGGGAGATAGAGAAAAGACAAAAGAGAGAGAGAGAGTTTCATTTCAGTCAAAATTAAGCTTATACCAGAGACGGCGTTGGGGAGTGGGGACATTTTGAAACCGTGCTGCTACACTGTGATGTAATGAGCGCTTGGGTACGTTATCCAGTCTATAGTCTGTGCATTATCCTGGCACCGGGCCGACCAGACTTAACACCAAATTTATCCATAATGTCAGACACTAGGCGGATCGGCTGCAAATTTTAAGTCTTTGGGTTGACGCGGCCGGGAATTGAACCACGCACCTCTCGATCTCTGAGCGTGTGTCTTTGCGCTAGGCCACAGAACGGGTATATACATGTGTAATGTATATATAATTAGAGAGAGAGAGAGAGAGAGAGAGAGAGAGATTTTGCATTGCCATATCGACGACAACAAAGTTGGTTCAGTTACCATTAGTTTACCATGACAGCAAAATAGGAATGGGGCACTGCTCTAGTTCCAGTTCATCGAAGAGGAATTTTTTTTCATTTTCAAACAAACGACAAAATCATTTTTCAACACGGTTTAACGTATTTTGAATTTTTAACAAATGTGGCCCATACCCTCTTTGCTTCAAGCCAAGCTAGCAGCCACTATTAGTACTACTAGGCCTAGCTACAATGCACAAACATTACCGCGAGACGCTGGGGCGGCACAGTTATCGGCGCCTAAGAGTAAGAAACTATCCCTTTGAGATTACAACGTCTCCTCCTCCTTACTGCCTCCGGGGCGTTAGAACTTAGATCTATGACAAAGTCACAATACGCCGTGCCCAAGGGTTCGTTTGGTTAGCATCGATGCATCGGATGTGTGTGTGAAAAAAAAAAAGGGGGGGGGGGGGCGGCACGTGCAGCATCATAAGATTACGGGGTCACAGGACAGCGATAAAGGCTTGACCCGCAAGACAAATCTCAAACTGTTTCAGTTGTTACAATTAGGCAGTCATCTCTTGCTTCTTTTCATTGTGTCAATTTCATTATTCACTTTTCATTTGATCAAACTTCATTACATTTCTCAGCGCTCAACATGTCTAGTCGAAAGCCTAGCATCTGTTGGAAATTGTTCACTCTAAAAGGTGACAGGAAAAGTGCACTTTGTGACATGATCTTGTTTTTGAATAATATTAGGAAAAACTGAAAGTGTTTTTTTTTCCCACCGTTAATTTTTTCTTCTTTTTTTATAATCCCTTGCCATTGGCGAATAATTATGTTTTATTGCATTTTAAACTAGTACATGTACTTAGTTCATGAAAAAAATGTACATTTCAGTTATTCTCATAATACCTTAATTTACAGCTTAATAATTATGTATTGTGTGTATATTCATTTTAATGATGCCATTGAATGTTAATATGATGATTATCGGTGTTTTCTTTTTTTGTGTATACTATAATTCTTCTTCCATTTTCTGTACCATAAAGAACATAATAAGGCTTTTTAAATTAGCTAGACTAATTATATAAGGAATTGCATACATTTGGAAATAAACAGTCAAGGGCGGGGAGGGGAAAAACAGAAAATGATTGTCTAAACGAATCTCACTTCTCAGTCTTAGTGTTAAAGCCATGCGACAGAAACCTTGATTTGCACCCAATGACCCCTGCGCCAGTGTCTCTCCTTCCCCCTCTCTCGACACCCCCCTCCCCCCACGCTTGCCTGCATTCACGCAAAGAGGTTGGTTCCACCCTCTTTGGTTCGCGTGCCTGTAGTATTGAGCGGGCCTGGCCATCACAACTCGCGCAGCGAGGCAGTGACCTCACCACAGCAAGGCCCACCGAGCCATAAGATCCAACAAGGCCAGCGATGCGCAGCAAGGCCCACCGAGCCATGAGACCTAATAATTCCCTCGGAGCTATGAGGCCCTGCGATGCATACGATGCCCACAGAGACCGAGCGAGCCGGAGCTCGTAATTCAGTAGCTGCTCGGTGTGCGGAGGGAATGGTTCCTAGATTTTACGAGCAGACCCCAGCTTTAGCCTGCAGTTCAGCCAGCAGCCTTGTCATCTCATTAGTCCACACCCTAATAGTATACTCGCTGTCGGTATCACAATGTTCAGATGTGAAACGGGGACGTTTTAGGGCCTTCACCCTGTTCGGCGAATGTGTTGACATTGCACCCTTGGAAAGTGGACTGTTCCTAAAGTGCACTGCAGGATAGGGCTTATAATAGGGGCGATTGCTCAGATAAATTGATTTTAAAAATACTTAAATAAATAGGTGTCTATGAAACAAACAAAAAAACGGTACCATTGTGTTGAGGAAAAGATATCATTTTACAATATCAAAAAATCTGAAAATCGACCATGGGATCCACATACTCCTATTCAGAGTGGTTTACCGCACTTGCCCTTAAAAATAGTTAAAATGGCTATCAATGGGAAACGAAGTGGCTTAATCCAGGGATCGGCCCGCTGGTGTTAAAAACGGGTTATCATCCACTTCATTTTGTCTGTTCTGTCAGCGGGCCAATGCCAGGATTTTCCCAACAGAGTAATGGAAGGTAAGAAATGTAATGTTCTGGTTGTGGGTGTAAGAGTACAAGTTTACAATAATTTTTTTTAATTTTTACGTGTTGACCACCAGTGTATATATATGTTGACTCCAAGTTCAGATGAAAGAACTGCTGCTCTTGTTTTACTAGATTCTATGATAAATTACCCTCTCATTATTTGGTTACATCTAGATCTAGAATCTAGATCTAGATCAAAGATGTCTAGGTTTGATCTAGAAAACGGCAAGATGCTGGATCTAGATCAAAGATGTCTAGGTTTGATCTAGATCCAGCATCTTGCCGTTTTCTAGATCAATCTATAATGCTAAAAGTAATAGACCTAGAACTAGTAATAGATTCTAGATAGGCTCTTGGCCTAGAGTCTAGATCTAATTTCAAGATTGATGTGGGCGTTTCTTGGATCTGAATTGAGTTATTGACTCCACCTCAAGATCTACCCACAAACTGACATTAAAAATGAAAGGTCATCTACATAATAGCTCTAGATCAAGAAGCAGATCAAATCTAATTACTTTTTAATTAAATTGGCAAATTTTCAGTGCGGGTCTTGTTATAGAATCTGCTAGTCTACTCATAAACCAGATTCAACAACCCATCACTCACTGTACCTTTTCAACAAAGTCGCTTTGAGCGAACTTAAAAAAGAAAGTAGGCTGGCCCAAAAGATTTGACACAGTGACTACCGTACTCAAAGCACAGACACTGAGACAGCATTAGTGTCAAACCTGGCCGAGTCCGAGGGCCGAAGGCTCGGGCATCAAACAGCGGGGAACTATAAATAACCTTGGTAATGACTATTTTCTTGCAGCTATTTTCATGACTCAATACACACGTACATTGAATTCGGTCTCAAACATTATCGGTAGGCCGAAGCTTTTACCCGGTAACCTTATTAATAAACAATGGTGTTGCGGCCTTTAGCACCAACACTCGCGCAGCACCTCCTCTTTTGCCTTTCACAGCACCGGTATTTATTATTCTCTGTGATACTATGCTTTCATTCATATTATCCCATGCGCTATATGCCTAATCAATGCCACACTCAGAAATCAGACTCTTTTTGCATAGTTTTCTTACATTCCTCTTTATCTTTGCAACTTTTTACATGACAATTATTTTAAAGGATTCGACAATCACACCATTTTCATGTCCCAACTATCTGAGGGTTTTTTTCCTCTACAGAGACTTAGCAAAGTGAGGTTTGCTTGTTCAAGTACATAATTATATGCCTGATCCTGTTGCGTGCATTTTTTTTCCCTTTCGAATAAGTAGGCGTGGTCTGGAAAAGGGGGTAACGTATCAACGTTAGTTGCTGACAGAATTTTTTAGGAGTGCCTTCCTTTCTGATTGTGGGCCTGCTTTGTGCCACTTGCGACACCTGCGCGTCAGCGGCCGCGAACATACTGCGCCCGGTCCGTGTCCAGCTCAGCAACGTAAACATATAGAGTAACAGTGATACAGTGGGGAAAACGCTTGTAACGTGTATGATTGCCAGTTGGGATAATCGTGGTGGTGCTGGCATTCTAACTCAACACGTTGGACATTTTCTTGGAACTTCTGTAAGTCACGGAAGGGCAGCTAAAAGAATGATGACTGCGCTTATTTGTCTTTACTGTGAACTGGGGAAGCTTGCGTTTGAGAGAAAGTACCAGTATTATCTTTGCAGTAGCCGAATCCGTTGTGCAGAAACAGGAGTACAGCTTGTTCTTCATCGATGCAAGCAGTCTTGTCGCTCTTCTTTGGACATCTTCCTTTTAAATGCTAAGATTTTGTTGTGAGTCTGTCAACTGCGGGGCCGCACTCCAAAAACGGTCACACGTCGCCTTTGAACAGTAAGATGAAAGTCTCCTCTGACAAATGGTCACACAATCTCACTATTATGCCGACTATCTTGTTACCTTTGGATGTGTATTATGCGATATGCTTTTTGAAGGTACGCTTTTTGTCAATGGCAACACCGAGGTCTTTTTCTGTATTGCTTTCCTCTAGCAGCTGCTGTTGGGTAAAGTCCCACCACTGTTGGTCTTCACTCTCATGACCTATGGCCTCTGACTTCTTATTACTTAGTTTGATGCTAGTGCGTTTTATGTGACTTGAACTTGAGAAGCCATTTCATTAATCAATTCTCCAATGTATGCATAGTTGTCTCATATTCTTTCCAAATGAGTCGCAATGCCTAGTTTTGAATTATAGGCTTTCAAAGCTTAGTCGGTGTTCAAAAGTCAAATTTTTTAAATTTTAGATATTGACGCTAAAACATTTCTGAAATGTTTTTAAACAGAAATCTTCTTAAAACTCTATATTCTAAGTGTTTGGTTTTAAGTATATGGTTGTTTGAACTCTACCTTTATAGCTGTCTGAACTTTAATCGCTCAGAGATCGGGAGGCGTGGGGTTCGATCCACGGCCGAGTCAAACCAAGGACTTTAAAATTGGTATTAGCAGCTGATCCTCCTAATGTCTGGCATTATGGATTTAGTGCTAAGTCTGGTCGGCCCAGTGTCAGGATAATGTGACTGGGTGTAGTGTGTGCAAGCGCTCCTTACATCACAGTGTGGCAGCACACTTTCAATTGTCCCCAACGTCGTCTCTGATTAAACTTGAAGTTGACTGAGACGTTAAAAATTCAACCAACCAACCAAAGTCTAAACTTTAAAGGCAACTCGATCCCCTTACTGAAATTTTACAAGTCCTAAACCTGCCAACTTCAAGGCTATAATATCACATAGAAGCACGATAGAGCTTTTCTGTTTGTTGTATTTGAAAGGAGAGAAAACAAGCTTTTCTGTGATACCAATATCTTATTACTTTCCGATTCCAACTCAAGACTTTTTTTTGACTGTACGGTAACGTCTGTGAGTCTATTTTTAGAATCTGGTTTCATTATTTTTTTTATATCTTTCCCGATTTTCACGTACGCGTAGTGAGACACGGTGCGTGTGCTTAAGGTCTCTATTGTGCACTTTTACTTTTAGCCTTTTCACGTCTGTTACTTCTAAAATCACAATAATATACCGTGTCTAGATGCGTCATCATTTGCAAATTGAATACACTTGTATCTAAAAAATGCCACGAAGCTTAATATTTTGAGCAAGGCTAGGGTGTGAGTCATACCACATACTACAATGTACAAGAGTCATCCTTTGTCTGAGCGACACCCTCAGTCTTGTTATTTGACGAAATTGAATAACAAAATTATATCATGTCTAAATGTATATGTAACAATATTTATGTCATTGTAGGGAAAACTCTGCATAAAAATTAGGACCTATCTCTCTTTCTCTCTATAATGTAACGAGAACAGGTTACGCAACAAAAACTCTTAAATTTAAGACCAAAACTCGTAAATCTTTTCTATTTTGTACAATTATACTTAAGCAATATCGCTTGCAGCATGGTTCCTTTTATTTGTCGCAATGGCCCCCATCTAGCCAGTTATTAGGCTACACTTGAAGTTGAATAGCCCCTTTTCATTGTGGTATGTAGGCACGTTCATTTATTCCTGTTGCTTCAGTCTTACACAATCATACTTCATTAATTTCATCTTTTCGCCTTCACACACCCCTCCCCTATCTCATGCATCTACCCATTCACTCACCCACACACTATCCAACGTCGCTTCTTGAAACTTTTCTACCTGCACGACACCTTCACCACAGCTTTCCAGTCGTCTCTTACTTCTGTTGTGGTATAAATTTCTGCGCTGATTTTCCCTGTTCAGTTCTTCATGTTGTCTAAATAGACTGCTCTGGGTCTTCCTCTGTCTCTCTTGCCCCAATTTTTCCTTGAAATATATGTCTTTCACCAGTTCACATAATTTGTTTCGTAAGATATATATATGTCCGCAACACATGTAGGCCCTAATTATCTTTGCCTGATGTCGTCCAGTAGAATTGCCTCTGGAGTTGGAGGGATTCGTTGGTTCTTTTTTCTTTCGAATTTGCTCTGAGAAGACGTCTGTAAAACCACATTTTCTGCAGAGTTTATCTTTTTCAAACAAAAATTATTTTCCAATGGGTTTATCTTTCCAGTTGTTATTGAGATTCAACATTATTTTCTTTGCCATTTCATTTTCTGGTGTTGATTTATTTGGAGCAGTCAGCATCATCTGTTTTGGTGGAACTTAGATACTTAAAATATTTTAAACGCTCTATTTTCTCGTCACCAATATTATCCCTCTGTGTGCTTTTTTTTTTCTAATGTACATCAACTTTTTCTTCGTGTTTAATTAAACAAGTCATCTGGTCCGCCCTAAAACTCAAAGTTAACCTACATCTTGAACAACTGTGGCAGACGAACTGGTATACTGAAGTCGACAATAAACTTCATGAAATTAGACCAAATCTTAAAGAAAGACTCGTTGATGATGAACCACTGAACAGAAAACAAGAGACTGTTGTGAGCAGACTCCGTATAGGCCATTCATGGATCACTCATGAATACCTTTCAAAAGGGGAACAACAACCCTTGTGAATGTCCTATCACTGTAAAACACATTTTAGTGGAATGATAAGATTTTTTGCGAAACAGACAAAAATTTTATAAGACGACTAATATGCACACACTATTCCGAGAGGTGAAAGCCTCTCAGATTTCGGATTATCTGAAAGAGATTGGATTAAATGACAAAATCTGAGGCAATGTATAGAAAACTTTTAAAACTTGTAAATTATAGTATCTAAGATTTCTAAAACTTGAATTTAATATATGAGATAGGTTGGCAAGTTTATAGTATCGAAGTAAACTTAATTTGAAGAGATCGTAAGCCTTGAGACCATCGCTTATGATGGACTGGGCTTGTAAAAATTTCAATCAATCAAATCGTGTTTAATTTCATCTTTTCTTTCTACAGCCACGTTTAGCTTGTTTATAACAATCGTTGGATCTTCGTGGTTTTTTTGTAGGCCTACATACTTCTAATACAGACTTAAAGCAGCAACGCGTGAGTATGACGGGAACGTCTGTGGGTCTATTTTTAGAAACTGGTTTCATTATTTTTATAGTTTCCTCGATCTGCTTTCCCGATTTTCACGTACGCGTAGTGAGACACGGTGCGTGTGCTTAAGGTCTCTAATAATATTATCGTCGGCATAACGGAGACTTGAAAATTCCCCACATTCTACAGCTACTACAAATCTTTCCATTTCTGCATCTCTCATTATTTGTTCAGTATAAAAGGTAAATTGTATCAGATGTAGGTGTGGAGACAAAATACATCCTGGCCTCAAACCTTTTCCTACTCTGAAATTTTCTGTATGTGAAGATAGTGAACAATTCAACCCTTTTCTTCTCTTCTGACCAGTGTCGAAGGATCGTATAAGGGCAACAAGGTGTGGTGGGAAACGTATTTCGTTTGGAATCTCGGATAGTGTACAGAGGTCGAATGCCTTGCAATGGTCGATATG
Source organism: Elysia marginata (assembly GCA_019649035.1). Classification (NCBI taxonomy): domain Eukaryota; kingdom Metazoa; phylum Mollusca; class Gastropoda; family Plakobranchidae; genus Elysia; species Elysia marginata. The sequence goes on along the minus strand of BMAT01003768.1, from coordinate 52,773 downwards.
CACTCTTGTCGCCATGGTCCTTTCTATTAGAACTTAAAGTTAAACTGCACATAGCATACATATATAATGTTGCTTTCAGACTCAGTTTTTCACCATATTCTTTGCCACCGGGCTGTAGTTTCCTTAGGATCAGTGAGTGTATCTCCATGTTTGTTTTTTACAGCAATTTGTTTTGGTTGGAAAAGTTTCGTTTTATTATCATTTTGACTTGATCATATAGATCTTTTGATCGTTGTTGTTGTCGACTTCTTGGATTATTAGCCGGTTTTTTTTACAATTACTGATTAGTTTTGTAAACTTCTGCCTTGATTATTTTTTTAATCATGATGGTTACGTGTTTGTCTGGCCTTTCTCTTTTTGTTTACCAGACTCTTTTCAGTTATCCATGGCTTTTCATTTTTGTGCTTTTTGAGGGCCAGCGTAGATTCTGCACCTCCTTTATAGATTTCTTTCATATAGATACCATAGTTCACTTGATGTTTTTTCTTGACTTTCATTTAAGAGGGTTTCAAATTTATTTTCAATTTAAATGAAATACATGTAGGGCCTACATGTTTAGCTTATGATCACTTCCCTCAGGCTAGAATAGTAAAAAGAGAAAAGCTGTGAAGAACTATCACACCCTGATAACTTACTCATGATATAATGATTTGAAAAAAGGATTTTAAAATCTAAATGGCAAAACCACACAGTGCTATTTTCATCATAAATACAGCATCTATAAAAAGACACAAAGAAGAAAAAAACAAATAAGACCTATCAAGTGCATATCAATGACCGTTTAATGCATTTTGTTCAAAGTCAAATTATTACAAAACAGCCCATATATCTCACACAGATGCGTAGAACAGTAACATGCCCATTTATTTATGCAGCGTAAACATTAAAAACAAATTTCTACATGTAACAAGTGTAAACACAAATATATATATATCTACAGTAAAGGCTTAAATCTATCATAACAAGTATTTGAGAAAGAGTAAAAGAGCCTATGGGGCAAGTACAAACTAATATCAAGATAATTTTTAACCATCACACTATTAGAAGGACATTAAAATGTATGTTCTATGATTCTAGGTAAATCAGAAAGAAAATCTGCTACTTTCATCCTAAGAATCAGTCATTCAGTTTCATGTGACTGTTTAAATTATCAGTACTGCATGTTAGCAAAATGTTTATAGAGATCAAGACTATTCCCATATCGCTTATAAATCTTTTTTTAAGATTGCTTTGAGACTTGCATTCCCTATATGCGTGTCAAAACACAGCTCTGAGATTGAGTAAATTGAAAAGAAACAAAGAAACCTTTTCACTTTTTCAGAAGCTAAAAAGAAAGAAAAAACAACGGTATATTCTTTGATGAAAAAAAAAGAAGAAAGCATCAGTACCTAAAAAGAAGGCATCCGAGAACAAGCTACGTGACCTTTTCTTCTTATTCCTTTTAAATCAAATAAAACATGAAAAAAAAAAAAACGCATTTACAATGTAAATAGAAAAGGATCCTTAAGGCCACCTATTCTCACAAATGAGTTTTTAAGACCCAGCTCAGTGGGAGATTATAAGAAAAATGCAACACGAATAAAAACCCCATTTAATTTTAATAAAAGAAAAATATAACAATTCAATCAACACACACAAAAACCCATACCTGCACCATATAAATGACAAGTATGATAGCATGAGTATTAGGAGTTTTTTTCTTTCCAAAAAATGTACAATGCTTATTCCATTTAGAATCATAGCTATCAAACAATTAAGAGAAAAGAAGAATACAATGGCGTTAGTGCCTTTCACTTTTCAATTAGTAGCTAATTCAGTAGCCTACACTTAGTTCTGGTCATCATCAGCTGGACAAGTCAGACTTATCTAGTACTGGAAATTTACTTACATTTTGCCCTGCTGAACTATGTTTCATACGCGTAGGGACTTCTATAATTTGATCTTATGAGAAAAAATATCTCGCATTCTGTCCAAATGAGCTGTAAGTCGAATGGCTTAGTTTTGAGATATAGGCTTAAAAATTAAGAGGGTACAGGTATTCACAAGTCAAAAATTAAAAAAAAAAAATTAAAACCTAAACAATTTCTTAACAATTTTCACACCTAAACCATGTTGAAATTTCATGTTTTGTGTGTTTAATTTAAATTGACAAGGCTGCTAAGGCCTCAACACCTCTATAGTTGTCTGAACTTTAAATGCTATTTTCTCCCATTCTGAAATTGCACGAGTCCTAATCCTGCCGACTTCAGACAGTTATAACGTCATATATATAGAAACATGATACATGTAGAGCTTTTCTGTATTTAGCAGGAAAAATAAGCTTTTCTGTGCTACCAATATCTGACTACCTTCCGATTTCAGCTTAAGACTCATTTTGACTGGTTGCAAGAGATATCTTATACTGAGAATTAGTTCTTTAAAAGAAATTTAAGGTGTTCTATTAAATCATGTTGATTTTTTTTTTAAACAGGGTGCAAAAATGCAGCAACTTTGGCTTTTTAAACTAGGCCCCTAAATGTAAATATATATATAAGCTGAAACCTATACGAGGAAATCAGGGCAATTTAACGAGTGATTTGCACCAGTGAAAAAAAATTTTAAAGTCCCCCCTCATTTGACAATTAAAGTAATAAAACGGGGCAAAATTAAAAAAAAAAACTTAGCCATAAACCGTGGCATTGATGTCTCCAAATAGAAGAATGATCCGAGTCAAAGCTGAGCGAATGGGCAGGAATCACAAACTGTGTGAATCGAAGTGTTGAGGGCAAAGATGGAGGCAGTGCTCAAGGAGAAAACCCTATATTTAAAAAAAAATTTATGTACAGTATTAAAAAGCTGCAAAGTCAAAGCTTTATGATGATTTAAAATTTTGGAGAACCCATTTTTTTACAAATACTGGTGGGAATTTCTAATATTTGCAAGTACCGGTATTGATCTTGACAATTTTTATTATTTTAAATTCGGAAAATAACTTAAAACTTATTTTGTTTTTCATTTTCAATTTCCACCTTTTATTAGTTTGAATATTGATGTAAAAAAATCAATATTTTGCCGTGTTCCCTTGCAGGCTGTAATTAAGGAAAAACATCCCATTTAATTTTTGTTGGTTTACTATGTATGTAGATTATAATCAATTCCTACTTCACACACACATGTATGCAAACAAATGTATTGTGAATTAAGATGCTTTGCCCAAATTTCAAATTTTCTGGATCAGAAGTCTATCGCACCTTGGTTCATCTTTTTCCTTTTAAAAAATTTTCTAGACTAGAATACTGCAACACCTTTCTCGCTGGGTTGAGTGCAGAATCTATTAACAAACTACATTTTTCAAAACAGGGCAGTGAGGCTGGTAGCCAACAACTAAGAAAAGCCCAGAGAGAACACATTACCCTAATTGTTAATAACCCTCCTTTGTTTACCTTTCAAATCTGGAATAGATTACAAAATGGCCTGTGTGTGCTTCAAATATATAAACAAAAAGGCACCTCAATACCTTAAAGGCCACATTATAACGTACACCTCATCCAGGCAGTTGAGATGAACTAATTATATGAATCTTTTAAAAGTTCCAACTGGTAAGTAAAAATCAAGAGAAAGAGCCTTCAAGTTCAATGCATATGTCCAAAAAAATTGGAACTCCATCCTTTATACAAAGGAACCTTAAGTGAGTCATGTACCAAAAATTTAACTATCTCTTAGCATATTAAATTCAAATTTAATGGATACCTAGAGCTAATAAACCCCAAACATCCAAAATATCAACATTATTTAATACATGTACATGTACTAAACATGCATCAATTGAAATTAAAGGTTTGACAAGAGTTATATGCAAGGGCAAAGTTAAAATTAAAACTAAATTTAGTCTACACACACTAAAATTAACAGTCAAATTCTGTACCATGAGAAATGTACTTTCTTTGCAAGAATTAATTTGCCTATGCTACATGTAATTTATTGTTACACTTACAGTAGAACTAGTCAATATTCCTAAACACAGGTTCAAAGAAGATTAGATTGAATTTATAAAAACAGGGAAGTAGGCCATACATATATGTAATTGTAAACATTTATTGCCACATTGCATTGTACCTCAAGTTAGACTATGGGCAAGGAAGAGCTAGCTGGTGGAGGAACCCCGTCCCATATAATCCTCTCCAATTATTATGCTGGCAAAGAGTTAAGACCATCAAGAGGTATTTAATATCTGTAGAAAAATTCTAATTGCCTAGTGTAGCAGAATAAAAAGAGAATATACATAGACCAGAAATAAAATCAGAAGAATTAAAAATAAAATACTGGGACCAATCTAATATCTACACTAAAATAAACCACACCTCTTTACAAAATCCTCAAATAAAGTGCATAGCATGTGGGAGCTATATATCAAGACAAGGTGTCCTCATCCTATATTTTGAATCTGTTGCAGTCAAAGATTTGAAATTTTAAAAGAAAATAAATATGCTAAAGGCCTACACTTCAACCAAATTCAAGTTATTAGGTCAATAAATGATACATTCACATAAGTTTACACATACACAACTAGAATTGTATTGAAACAGGGAGCTACAAAGTACAATATTATTGTAATGTATATAATTGTAACAAAACATTAACAAGCTTTTAAAACGAAATAAAATGCAAAACAGAGGCAGTGAAATTTGCTTTAGGTCTTGGAAATGTTACATCATAGAAAAATATAGCTCTTTTTTTGACTTTGTGTCAAGCAACAGTAAAAATATACATTGTACCTATGTACATCAATTGTGTGACTGAACAAAAAGGCAACTTTGATGGACCACTTAGTGACTTACAGTTACACAGGAGTGTAACACTGGTGACTGATACTATAGGGGGTGACCAAAAGAAGGCATATTTTTTAGGTGGATCTATCACACCTTACGGGACGGATAGTACATTTAGACAGGAGATCTTTTTTATAGAGAGCATAATAGATAATTCAAAACAATTTGTATAGCAGTTGATACCCAAGAAGAGACATCACATTTAAAATTGCATGTAATTCAAGCATGCTTTTTTAACATTTGCATGCCTGGTGTGCGTAGGAGGAAAAAATATGTAAACCAAACCACCTTAAAACAATGTCTTTGAATGATTAAATAGATTCATGTTTGAAGAAAAATGTGTTTGAGAAAAGCCAAATGGTGACCTGATTTGTAGGCCAGACACAATAACATGTAACTGGGATTATAACCTTTTTCATATCTCAAGTGTGCAATTATTATGTCCAAAGACAGACTTAAACCTTTAAGCCCAAAGAATGCCTCAAGTAACATTCTGCAAGTATTATGACATATTAGATACAGGTTCCTTTTATATAGAAAACTTTTTTACGAAAATAAGAGAATGGAGACCCAGAGACCCCACTATTTTTGTTTTTCTTACATTAAACTCTCCATGACTTTAGTGGAGTTGAACAAAAAAAAAGAAGTAAAAAAAAGCACCAAGGTTTCTTGGTTACTTATGTCATGATATTTGACATTTCCTCCCACCCCCACCCCATCTCCCAGAATCTGTTATGAAGCTAAGGGTAGTTTGACACCCTCTGATCAGTACAGAGAGCCAATATCTATTTGTAGGACTGGGTCAATTTTGCTTATCAGCAGGTGTAAAGCCACACATACTTTATTACATGTAAGAGAGTTAAACAGCACCTGATACTGAGGGAGTTAAAAGCTAAATGAAAGCCTGACAAATCAAATACATTTTCAACTCTACCATGTAACTAATACTAAAGACAGTTTATAAATTCCTTCTATTTGTACAAGGGGCTCTATGACTTTCACAAAAATGAATCGTGAGCTAACTGTACGATATGTACTATTTGTGTTAAAATTTCTTTTTGTAGGCTAAAAGTAATGTATACAATCGATCCACTGCAGTAATATTGTCGTCAATAATAATAAAAACGATCAAGACTTAATAAAAAATTAGTGCACTATTAGTCACAGCGTTTTTAACATGGTTTAAAACTTTGTATAAATAACTAAGTTAATCTGACTTTAATTGCTTCAAGTTCAAGACAGCAGAGCCAAGAGTATCAACACAGTATGTTAAATCAGCAAATCACACTACTCTTTGTAGACGTAGAACTTGAAGTAGAAGTGAGACTACAGCCAGTAAAAAAGAAATTGATGTAGGGACTTAAAATCTATAGTATATCTATTTTTTGTAATGGACCCTAAAGTTAAAAGCCTTCTTTATTTCTCTTTTCCATTGAAGAGTTGCAGAGAACAGTTTAAAAAACCTAATCTGGAAATAAGCTCCAGATCCTAACAGTAACAACCTAATTGATCAATTAACTTCCATTCTGTACTGTAGTCAGTAAATGAGTAATCTAACAAAATATCTCTACAGAAACTCCCCTGGACCAAAACAGAAATTTATTCTTTTCCAAGATTTATATCTGACACTGGTACATACGAGGTCACCCCCACTAAATTTCACATGAAAAACTTTGCAAGTTTGAATAAATGAAAAATATATACAGCAATAGCCTTTCTCTCATATATACAGCCTACAACTTAACCTTTTTGAGGTGGGCCTTTACTGTTACATTGATTAATAATGAGAAAAAATATTGTGTTAAAAAAATGGACTAGTTTATAGACCCCTTTTGCAGTTTAAGATATCAAGTTCATTTTAACACAACAATAACTGGATTTCGGTAAGAATAGGCTCAAGTGATTGAATAAAACATGAAAGAAAAAAATTATAATTTACAAAGAATGTATACCACCCAAAAAAGCAAGCCTCTTCAGGACTCCACTGTAAATTGACTTTAGAACCCCCTCTTCCAAATTTGATAAAGCAAACAGTGAACTCTAAAATGAAAAAAAAAATTATCACTGAATGAAAACAACAAACCTATTTGTTAAAAAAAAACAAAACAAAAAAGCACACACTTATAGTAAAGTTAGTCTCACAGTTACAAAACATAAGTTTGTGAGATATGTAGCCAAAAAATTTTTGCACATGTATATATATCCATATATGGCTGTGTTAAAATCTTGACATTAAGAAGTATAGGCATTACACTTAGAAGTTTTGCTCACAAAACACATGTAGTGATTAATCAACACCATGCACATTATTTTTTGACATTAGAAAAAATATAATTTATAAAGTAAACACTATAAGCTGCCGGAAAAATCAACAGGCACAAATTATGATTTTCTTTGCACTCCATTATAAGATAAGAAAAACTCAAGGGGTTGCAAGTCTATTCAAAGCTTAAAACAAGCCATCAATTGAAATGAAAAGATAGAATATCAAACTTGAAGACAAAATCGCATGATAGACACCAACTTTTAAAGGTTATATATTTGTCAGTGTTAATGCCAAGACTAGGAAAGCAGAAGGCAAACAAATAAAACTACCTAAAGCATCATACGACAAAATTAAATCTTTTCCATAGCACATCACATTTAGACTGCTGCAACTGCCAGATCAAAATAAATTGTACCAACATAACTGAAAAACAAGAGAAGCAGGGTTGGCACTGGTTTTAAAAAAACATACTATTCATAAATGTTGTTAAAACATATTATTCATAAAGATTAAAAAGAATTTTTTTCACTACTTAATATGGCCTTGATACCCATGGCAAGATGATATATCAAAACTCTCCTTTGAAGTTCTTACAAACATACACTGATAGTGATACAGCAATTGTGCATAAATTTATACAGAGAGCCTAACAAATTTATGCACTATCAGCACGATATTGAATGTACTACTACTAGTATTGCATGAACTGTAAAAATGTTCTCCTATAAAATCCAAAACTTTATAAGTTTTTTTTTTTACAATCAACACAATGAATTCACTCCATCACTGCCCCCGAGTCTAGAAATTTTCACTTCCTTCTTACTCTAACTGTCTAAGCATAAGGTCCTATCGGTACAATATAATGTTTGGTAGCTCAAATTTTTAGTAACTAAACCAGAAATTTAAATATAACATCAAAATGTTTCATTGCAGCGTTTTAAGGCATGCATCACATCCAAGAGTTTTGATGCCTCTATACTATACATCTTGGGATAATTATCAATGGTACAAAATGATATTCCCTGTCAACAAGTTTCTAGGAAGTAGTAACTCATAAATTTTTGGTTTTGCCTGAATTCTAGTATTTTGAGAAAACAATTGTGGCTCTGACTCTGAGTATGATGCACAGGCTGACAAGCTCACAAATTAATTTATAATGCTATTTCAGTGGAAACTTCATAATTTGAATCTCTTGTGAATAGACAAAAACTTCAAATTACACAAAAAAAAAAGCAAAATGATTTTACTCTGAAAGCAGATTGTCTTCTGCTCTACCACTGGTCTCTATCACCCGCCTCTAATACCACGTAATAATTTTATACAGTCCAGCCTAGATATATATTGGGAAGGAAATTTAATTTAACAGAAGGAATAAAATTAATAACCTGGTTTTAGTTTGAGTGAAACCAGTATTCGATTTCAAATTATCCAGGTTTGAATAATCTGGACTCTTGACTGTAATTCTGTGTCCAGATCAAATTTGCATGCGTGGGTGGCAACTCCTTTCATTATCATTTGCAATATGAGCCTTACATGCTTTGGACATACTACTACTAGTTATAGCATATGAGTTGCTAAGGAACAGAAGGAGAATCTTTTATAGACCTCCATACTAACTTCAATTTAAAAGTGACTTATACCAACTTCAAATTTGCGGTTCAAATCTAAAAAAGCCAATGAGAAAAAAAATTTAACACCTCTTCAAAAATTATAAAACTTTAGAATTACCGAGAGCTTCAATTATGGAACTTTCCATTTTGTAGAATTGCAACATTAAGGCATTGTTGACTAAGCACTCCTATATATAATATATATATATAGATGACATTCTTTGAAATTACAACTTCACAAAAAAGTAAAGCTTTGGAACCTGTGTAACATTTGACAGCTGTCTATTCTGGCTGGATCTTGATGATGAAAAGTTTTGTTGGAATAGTGAGGACACTGATTTGTTATTTCTACTTTCAAGAGTTCAGCTAAGGATGAAAGTCATTTTAGTTAACAATATATAAATAAGCTTCCAAACAACTGTATGGGCTACTGCGAGCTCAATACTACAATATTGTATCAAAGGAATAATATTATTAATACAGTAATAATAATATTATTAAAAAGCAATTACATGATTTATCTCATCAATAGTAAACTCCATGGGGAGTTAAGGTACTGATTAGGCATTGATAATGATATAAAACAAAACAAAACAAAAACTAAAACCAAAAAGAGAAAACCCAACAACATTCTCTCCTTACTTTCTAGTGCTTTTGACAATCATCACACTACATACCCTGTACAACCTTTATAACAATGTATACATGTTTAAGGAACAAAACAAACACTCAATCAAAATAAGAAATTATAGGCTATTTGTTGGTAACATTCTTCAAGGCAATTACAACATAAACTGAAGTGGAAATCGTTACTGATACCTTCCGTTGCAGAAGGGAATCTAAAGAGATGGTAAAACAGGTGACAGGTCGCATAAATTGAGATCATATATGACATTTTTTTAACGAAAGGCTTTTAATCCATAAGTCTTAAATCTAATATCAAACTCAATGTACACATTAGGTGTACGGTACACCTAAGCCAAAAAAAATCATATCAAAGCACTAAATTCATTTACAGCGCGCAATTATATCGACATTTCTCTTTTATCGACATGCTTTACTAAATCCGTACTTTTTCGCTTTATATGGTTAGTTAAATGTCTATCTCTATATCGACACTCAGTTCCTTCTCAAATCTCTTATATCGACACGTCGATGTCTTAAAACGGTCATAAAATTACGAAAAACACGCTGGTTTCCCCCGCTGAATACCCCAACACCTACCCCCTTTGCCTCAGATTAGTCAGGAGTGTTAACTGTTAGTGTTACGGGCAAGTAGATCTAGCCTGTAGACTATTATGATGCGCCGGTACATTTTAAATTAAGATATGTACCTGTAGAGTGGTATGACAAAGCGAGTGAGAAAAGTTCCTTTGTTAGCCACGCGCTGTTCCTGCCCCATCGACTATGGGCCTTGCAAGAGAGATAAGCTTGCTGGTGACAAAGTTGGCGAGAGAAAAGACAGTTTCTTTGTTACTCACGTGCTGTGTGTAAGTGTATGTGCCCCATCGACAATGGGCCTTGCAGGAGAGATAAGCTTGCTAGTGTAATAAAGGATGTACGGGAGGGGCATGGGGTGAAACAATCAGTGCTTGTCAGTGCAAGTGAAGTGATGCGGTATGACAAAGCTAGTGAGAGGAAAGACATCCCATTCATAAATAATTTTTTTTACGGGAAAAGGGGGGTGGGGGGTGTTAATAATCACTTTAAAAAAGTCTTTGTATACGAGTTTCTTTTACATCGACGTACTCTTAAATATGGACATTATATATATTTTATGGAACCTTACATGTAGATATATATCAGGTGTGCACTGTAGTTTTGTACTGCAGAGCTTCTACTAGTAGTTCTAGTTCTACAAAATCCTCCCACCAGTTTAAGAACCTGTATGAAATTTCACCACTGGGATTTTTTATACATATATATGCATCTGCCTACCCAGTTTATGAGAGGAATGAGATGGTTTATAAAAACATTATCAAATTATTATAAAGTAAACAGAACTGATTAAAAACTTTGAACCTTTTTTTGGTGCTTTTCAACAGCTCAAAACAGTTTTGGGCAACAAAAGGAGATAAATTTGTTCCCACAAATACTTCTGCTCATTTTGCAGGGTACCAATCCGCTAGCTCTCTAAGTTCAAGACTGGAAAGTAAATAAACGTACTTTCTAAGACTTTTGTTACCTTCTACTTCTAGACTTATAAATCTAAAACTTGGTAAAATTCTATGCAACGAAACCCTTTCAACTGAAATTCAAGCGACCTTAAAAGAAAAAGGTAAACACAAAGGCAAAATTTGGCCTTGAATTTTAGTTTATGAATAAATATAAAAAAAAAAAAACATCTTTTCAATTTCAGACAAGCAGACCTACAATAGAACTTTTAGCAATTTATATTAATTATAACACACATTTAGAATCAAATATTCAAAAACGGCATTCTAAAAATATTTCAAAAACCTTTGAATACAAGGAAATTTCAATCCGAGTAAATTATTTGCAAGACACACTTGACAGAAACTACTGGTGATCATGGTCAACTGAATGCAGGCCCTACTGTTTGATTAATTAAAAAATATATCTAGAAAAACTGCTAAGAAACAGCCCAGTACTGATTTTCTTCTATCCAACCTTTTAAGGAGTTTGGCAATGGTAATTGTTGGATGTGGTCATAGCGAGTGTACTGGCGAATAACAAAACGACACATATGCTGTAAAGACTGAACTTGGGTGAATCTGGAGACAGGTTTTGTCAACCGCACAGGAATTTGGTCAGCTTCTGGAGAACGTGATCTAGAGTAATAAAATATCCCAGTTTGTGAATCATTCATGGAACGCTCAATTAAATCCACAATGGATGGGTAACCCTCAGTGTCTGGTTGAGCATAAAAGCTAAACATTCCATTACAGTGTTCAATACGGGTATGTAGAGTTCGACCAAAAGAACGAAAGGAGAGACTGAGAAGGTATCGCTCGTCAGAACTATCTCTAACAAGAAAAGCACCATCTGGCTGATTTGTCAGCTTGTCTTCAGCTTCATTGCGAGTTATTGGCCCCCAGTACCAGCCAAATTTGGATAATCGAAAGAGCTCCTGAGTCAAACTCCAAACTTTAGGACTCCATATCCTGGTTCGTTCTTTAACAGGGTCATATTCAACACAGTCAGCTAACTCGTACACAGGTTCAGTTCGACAGTGTTTCTCCTCACCTTTACTGGTACAAGTTACAACTGAGCTTGGGCCACCATCTAAGCCTTCTTTTTTTGCATGTCCGGTTTTACACAACGATGATGAAGAAGAGTTGAACCTAGAGATATCCTTAGAAATACATCCTGGCTTATCCCTTGCTATTTCTACATCACGGTGATCTGTGTTGGAATGCCATTCAGAAAATTTTGGGGACATAAATGTCTTGAAATTTGACTTTGGAGAACAATCACACCTTGCTCCCACCACTACAGGATTGCTTGTGGGTCTTTCTTTGAACCTTGGGTGGAAACCAAGGTCTAAATTTCTATTAGGAATTTGTTGTTCTTCTATGTGACCATAACTTCGTGTATCATCAGCATCTGTTTTTCTAACAGATAAGGACGAAAATTTTCTGCGAAGATTTTTAAAGATGCCCATTTTTTCTCGCTTCCTAAGCTGCTCTGTATAACTTATACTGTTGCCATCTTTGCAAGGAATGGCTGAAGTAAGTGCCGGTGCATTTTGATAAACAGGTAACAGAACCTCACTAGCAGGTCTTATCTCAGCCCGAGAATTTGCTACAACAGAAAACCCTCCACATAAATTTTCACAAGATCCATTTGAACCACCAACTTCCTGAGCATAGCTTCCATGTGTTCTTGCTAAAACAGATGGAGAACTATGCTGAGGACAACGACGATTCTGTAAACGAAGCGCACGGGCTCCTTGAGCTCTATCACTGTCAAATTCAGCTTGGTTCGAGTTTCTTGACGCATTGTTATCAGAATGAAGGGGCGACTTTTGTATTGCTTTCTTGTTAACCCTTTTCATCGTCATCTCACCTTTTGAGACATACCAAATGTCTTGGTAAAAGAAATTCGGAAAAATGGATGAAGGCTTTTCACGCACATTATATAGATATCCCTCACTCGATAATTCTAGATAAGAGCTGATCAAGTAGAATCTAAATCTTCATTGTCCGTATGGACAGACAATAATAAGGAAGTTGGAGACAGTTCAACAATGAATCAACAACAAGAAAGTTAAAACTCCACAAAATTTTAGTACGAATCTCTCTTTGCGCATGTTCGTGTTTCTTTTTCTTCCTTTGCGGAACAACTGCATACCTTTCAAACAATTGGATATAATATACATCTTTTTAGGTAACCTACCTGTAGATTGAAATACCGCAAAATAAACAGCTAAAAATTTAATACAAATTTTGTCAACCTATTTATTATGTAATAAATTTCGATTTTTAGTGTAAAGTTTTGTTCTTCGACCTTTTTTTACACTCTAACCGCAGTACTTGAATATGGTTGCCTCCTTAAAGTAAATAAACATGGCGTTGGGATCAAGCGACGAAGAAGATTATGTTTCAATCGGAACGCCTGTACCAGAAGTAAATGATGGTCCGTAAAAATGTTTTTAAAACTGAACTTTTAACGGTGCTTTTTCGTTTATTCCCACCCCAAAACTTTATGAGATAAAAAGATAACACAACCATATATCTAGGTCTAGATTTTAATCAGGACAGTCAAATTTTTAATTAACCTAAAGCTAAGCATCGAAGGTTACCAATAATCATCATAATAATAATGAAAGGTTTTCGTCTAGAATCTTATCATTTTTCCCAATTCTAGAACTGTCAAACATGTTGAGTTGGACTATCAAGTATAATAGCTAAAATAACAAGGGTGGGAACAAGCGAAGAAACGCTGAACATTATAACCGCAAAATTAACAGAGTGATGCTGTGACACTTAACGAGGCGCCATCATTGACCTTCGTGACTCTGACCTTTCACCGAAACTTGGATTGATCCTGCTTCAATCTTAACTCTGTTAATCACCCTCTCTCTCTTAGCATGGTGTCTCCACTTTATCGTGTTTTTTTCTCTTCCTTGATCATGGCCTAGTTTCTTTTTTTTCTCCTCGCTCACTCTCTCCAAGGCTATCCCAATCTAGAATCTAGGCCCAGACCTTGTTAAAGTAACTGATACTGCAACTTGTTTCTCCTTCTCTCAAGTAAGAAATATCTGCTTAATCCTGGGACTGGCCCGCTGGTGTTAAAAATGGGTATCATCCACTTTATTTCGTCAGTCTTGCCAGCAGCTCAAAGTCAGGATTTTCTCGTAATATCGATCACGGCAATTTTTTTCTGTGTTGATCTAAATTAACCAAACTTTGTTTCTTTTTTTTCTCCTCTTTTAAAGTTATTCTCTCCCTCTCTTTCTACTTCTTTTGCTCACTCTTTCTTTCTCTTTCTATCTCTCTTGATCTAGTCTAGATCTAGTTAAAGCCTCGTTCATTATTCTCTAAGTCTAAGTATTTGCTCTGGTTTAGATCCAGGCATTCAACCAGATTTATGGGGCTCAAGCCTATTTTTCAACCGTTCAAAAGGGCAAGTCCAAAAATTTCTCTGCAGACGAATGTGATTGCAAAAGGCTAATGAAAACCAATCAGCAAGTAAACACGCAACCTGTGTAAAATGAGACAACACAAAAATCACCATGTGGCATAGCCTACACAAGATAATTGGATTAAAACTTTGAGGCTTTTCAAACAAAACAAAAACATTTTCTCTGTAGACGCAGTTCTCCACCTAGTCACTATTACTAGGCTGTATCTAATACTAAGATGGTAAAGTGAAAAAACCGAACAAAGGATTGAGACATACAAGACAATGATACGACAAGTTTTCATTTTAAATCTTTGCCTCCAGAAACAGAAGAGCTTGTCTCACTTTATAGCAATTAACAGCATGTTAATTGTTACATCGTGAATCGCCACTCTGTAGCAATTAACAGATTACTGCACTCTAACACTCGATTCACACCATCATAAGAGTTCTCTGGTTGATTTCTTTAAAATGCTGAAAACGAATCGCAAAGTGATCATTTTAGAGATATTTGCTGTTGAAATTATGGTTTTTTACTACATTTCTTCTGTAAAGATACATGTATTTTCTAGATTTCATGCCTTCATTTTGTCTGAGAATGTGGATTGTGCGTTTAGCATGGAAAATTTTTGGCTAGCTCTAGATCTAGGGTCTAGAACTTACTGTTACGGGTGATTTATAGTTTATTTGATTGGTTTATGAATTATTGTATATTAAATTTCTTCCAAGAAACTGAGGCTGATTGTTCTTTGACTTGTATTAAGTAACAACACATTTTAAGTTAGAATCTAAGTTTGCTATTTATCTAAACATTAGTATACTCCGCACACCTAACTGTTTGGTGAAATGTGTACTTTGCACCATCAAAGTCAAACAAAATAAGGGAATTTATTTTGATGAATATGTTTAAATTTTAGCAAATAATTATTAAAAGAGAATGATTTTGTGTATTATTTTTTTATTACCTGGATGAAATTCTTCATCAAACTAATCACACACATGTTATTTTTCTATTTGAAGTCCTTGAAGATGAGTAGTTCAGGCATGATTAGTGAGCAGGCCCAGGTGAAGCTATGCTCTGCCTTATTGGTGGTTTATAGACTGAACAGGCTAGGCAAAAGCTCATGTTTGCAAACCTCTTTTTTGGGTTGTGCATTCAGCACTTGTGGGGTTAAATTAGCATTCTTCAATTTTTCCAGTTTGGCAAAATCTTGGCCTTCACCTTCAGTAAACTGGAAGGGAACATACAAGCCTAGGCTCTTAGTCTTAGAAGACTAAAAAATAAAAATGTAAGAAAAATCATAACATGAGAGCAAAGCGAAAGAAAATATAACATGCAAAGCCAAGGCTAGGCCTAGACCTAATCTAGACACTTGATCAAGATGTGTTTTAAATGTAAGTCCAAATGCAGATTTTTAGATTAATTTTGAGGTCTAAATCATAGTTCTAGACATTTAGTTTAAATTATAGATCTACATTCTGTAGATTCCAAAACAAAGTTGTGAAATGGGCTACACTATAATTTGATGATAATGAATGTGTGTTCTTCTGCCTTCCTATCTTTTTTTGGGTGTGTTAAAGTTGACCTAAATTTTTTTTTATAAAAAAAAGATTTGAAACCTACGCTTCACTTTTTCTTTTTGCTTCATCTAATTGAGTATGTTAAAACAAAAAACTTTTTGAAACCTCTGCATCCAGATCAACAGAAAAAACCTACGACAATACAGGATTTGACAGCCAAAGACAAGCAAGGAAGACGAAGGTTTCATGGAGCTTTCACAGGAGGGTTTTCTGCTGGGTTTTTTAACACAGTTGGAACTAAAGAGGGTAAACTGCTATATTACACATTTCCTTTTTTAATTTGAAAAGGGCAAATATTGAATATCATCCCAATTCTCATAGAATTTGTTTGTGAGTAGACAAATATTGTCAACTGATTTTGTGTGCTGGTGAAAAAGATGTATTTGAGAGAGTATGAGTACTTAAACTCTCGAGAAATACATGGATATCTGCTGGAGAGACAAAAGGAATCAAATGCTTTTTTCATGATTAAATTGAGCAAGTCATATTGTTTGTAAGTAAGGAAATAAATTTATCAAAATATTTATTCATCACCAGTTTAGATTTTCCTTTTTATTGCTATAGTCTTCAATATTCTCCAAAGGGAGGAATCGTGTATTATAGGAAAATAACTATTGTTTGCTTTTTGTTAGCATATGATGAAGTTTTCTGCTAATGTCTTCATATTTGTTTTTAAAAAAGATCACAGAATGCTTATTTAAAAAAAAAAAAAAAGATTTTTACCCGATACATGTGGACATTTCTCTCATTTGTTTTTGTCTTTTTGCCTCCTTTTTTCACATGAGTAGGATTTACACCCTCTACATTTGTATCTTCGAGAAAAAGCAAAACTGAAGATGGTGACTCGAGGACGAGCAGGCACTCTCAACCAGAGGATTTCATGGATGATGAGGTGAGGATTCAACCCTGAGGATGGAAGGTTTAGCATGACCTGCAAAGCATGCTCCTGAGACATACATAATGAAGTAAAAAGAAAGAAGGATTTAAAATGGTCTGTCATGTCAAGCTTAAAAACCTTTACATGAGAACTGAAACCTAGATCCGCTAATGCAGTGAACCTTGATCGCTACAATCTCCGACCTTTGCTTTGCAAATTCTTGATTCCAATGAAAACATTTAAACAAAATAACAACATTCTAAGAAATGTTATCAGGTTCTTTGACTTAGTGAAATGAACCTAAGCTGAAACAAAGCTTTATTGTGCAAATTCATTATTGCCAGTGCTGGAAAATTTTTAAAGTTAAATTTGCAATGTGTTTGGCCAACCGTATGCTAGACTGTCTTGTGGTATAACAAGTCTCCTTTGTTTAAACGGTGTATACATTCACAGATAAGCAACACTGATTCAAAAAGTCTAGCACTATCATGCCTTACACATTGGTTTTGTTAAAATATTTGGGTAGTGTGTGCTAAGGAAGATGGATGGAGTAAAGGAACGGTGACAACCTGGCAGTCAAGTTTTATGTATGACTATGAGTTGAACTGCCCACTTTGTCTAAATATTGACTAGCGATTTGTATGTGAGGTTTATTTGCATGCAATCATTAAACAGTCCAGTTATTAAATTTAGATTTGTGTTAAGCCTCCTTTGTTATCTGACTCTGAATGGAGCCAGTCTCATTCTACATCTCAACCTATCTCCCACTTAGTAAAATCTCTGCATGCATTCCACAGATGGGGGATGTTGTATATTTTTCCATTCAGTATAGCTTTGAAATCACTATGGTGATTGTATGTATTTCGTGTACTGTCTACACTTTTTTTTTAATAAAGTAACGAAACACGAATTCCCGTCACTATGGGAGAGTTGTTGTTTTCTTCTAAGACTAAAGTTTGTCCCCATCCCATGTATTTCAAGTTCTTGCTTTTTTATTACTAGTTAAGCTATAGAGTCAATTCACAAAGCTTCTGGCCAGCTGTAATTTTTTTATATTAGATATTGTTCAAGACCCATCACAATTTACCTAAAAATTATATTCTCATCTTTTTCCCAACTTATAAAGTTTCTGCCTTTGATTTTGATATAGAAACTAGCTTTGCTACAAGTCAAGTAAGATCACAGTCCACAGCTAAATACTATGATAATAAATTTGTGATAGTTAAAAGACACATCAAAATGCATACCTCAACTTCAGTGTCAATAAGGGCTAAAGCGTATTTTATTTGTCCATCTAGGATTTGGAAGAGCATGGAATTGCCCCTCGTAAGTTTGCTACTGTTGGAAGATTCACCTCTGAAGAACGTAAGCGTAAACAGAGGAATGACTCAAGTCAAGTAGCAAGTTCTTCAATTCTAAACATGGGATCATTGATCAACGATCTTGTCGTCCCTGAACAGTAAGTCTTTTCAATTCCCTCTTATATTACTTTATAACAAAATAGGGCCAATTCTTTCTTTTCTCTCCTCTTATTTTTGTACCTCTCTTTCAATCTATCAGTCTTTATATCTCTCGCCCTCCTGCTTTCTGTCTTTTCTTTTGGTCCTTACCCTAAGTGCCAAAACCGATTATTTGCACTGAGGTGACCAATATTTATTCTTTCAGTTTTAAAAAATAAAGCTGGTCAACCTGAAGAACAGGTCAAGAAAATGTCATCCCCAAAAAATCATACCTGTTTTCTTGTTGCCATGTGCTTGAATATAACTGCGTACTTGTTAAATAAGTGGTTTAAAAAAAATCTAGGAATATCCTTTAATAAACTCAATCAAGCTTACAACTGATGCGTCTCTCCTAGGCTCACTGTGGGCATCAAACTCTTGAGGAAAATGGGATGGAAGGAAGGTCAAGGCTTAGGACCCAGAATTGAGCAGAAGAAGAAAAAGAAGAAAAAGCTTCAACCCAAACCAGGTAATAGCGGCTGCCCTGGTCGGGAATTCGGTATATGAGAGCTTGTTTGTATAGCAAATTAGTTTAAGAATGTCTAAAATATAAGAATATCAATCATATCTAACTGTTTGACTACAGATATTTTTTGATTAAACCGTTCAACAGCCAGCAGCACCTTTCAGTCATCTGACTCAAATGCACTGAAATCTCTACCAGTATCAGTAACCTTCATATTTAATTAAGGGGGGGGGGGGGGGATAATCCCAAAACAGCATTTGCCTAAGTCATACAATGACCATCTACTGCATTGAAATTTTAACATTTATCAAAAATTTTTTCTGCTGTCTGTAAAAATATCATGTTCAGGGGGGGGTGTGGTTTAGCTTTGCTTCAGATATTTCTAAAATAAGCGTTTTGCTAATTTCTTTTATTTGGGCAATCATTATCAAATCCAAATCTTGGGTAAACAAAATACAAATAACAATACTTCTGTGCTTAGCTGCTCTTTTTCTCATTAATCATCTTATTTTTGCTGTGATACGTAAATAAAATTCGTTTTTATCCATGAAAGTAAGCTGTTTCTTTGCTGAAAGTAGTGGGTTGAAATTATAGTCATGGTACACTGCAAGAGATGAATGCATTGGTATTTATTTTATTCTCATTATTTTGAGAATTCAAATGCTAACTAGGTTAGAAAGATACCCTCATTCAAAAATGTCATACAAAAATTATATTTGAATGTATCATTAAGTATGGAAACTTAATTACTTATTCACTTTACACAAGTAAATGCCACCCATTGTCATTTCCCTCTCCACACATCTCTTCGATGTCTCTCATAGAGTCCATTGCAATGCCTTCCTTGGGATATTGACGTGGGGCTTCCTCAGTGTATGTCCAATCCAGCAGTGCTTCTTGCTTATTCATTTGGGTACTCTTTTGTTTTCCCTCTATAGGTGTAAAAGTGTATGGCTGTGCACCTCCACCTGCAGAGGAATCAGTAAGTGTTTGTTGTGAATTCAATAAGTTTTCTCTGGCTGATGGCCAATGGATTTTGATGAGGACTATTTAAATGAAATATACCATCCATGAAAAAATATTTCACCATTGCTATTGATAACACTATTTTTCATAATAAGGATCTATGTACATTACATTCAATAAATGATTTAATTTAACATTATGTTGTATTGAAAGAATGATATTTTGCGTTAGATGGATAGACCAGCTCACAATTACTGACATTTAAAATTTTTTTTAGGATTCCAGCGATGAATTTGTTCCTGAGGATATTTCAAGTGTATCTTTTGCCCCAAAAGATATCGCACCAATTTCTGTTGTGCCAAAAGAAAATGTTCATGGACTAGGCTATAGAGGGCTTGATCCGGCTTTAGCTCTCCCCAGCTCTCACATCAATCTGTTCAGTGCTCCACCTGTACGCTCTAAAGGAGGTAGAAAAGGGATATCAGGACAGGTTTGTACTATTTAGGTTTGCACTGTGTCTTAAATATTTTGTTAACTTTGTGAATTTTGTTCTGGAAGTACGTTGAGAAAACTCACAAAGTAGGTATAGAAAATAGTGGGTTACATTTTACACTTGACTATTAAAAATGGATAAGAGGGAGTCAATGTTTCAGTTCCAGATCCTCATAAAAAATCTGGCACACTTACTGGAAAATTCTATATGGAAAGAGTTAAAAACCAGAAGAGTGTTTCTTATCATACTTATTGCTTTCTAGAATTTTGTATAGTCTATTGAGGAAATCATTTCCCACCCCTTTTTTCCCTAAGTTGGGAGAAGGAAAATGGCACGATATTTGTGTTAAAGTCTTTATCTATTTTTGGTTGACACGGCAGTTCAATGTGTGAATCTTTCAAAATTCAGATTTAGGAAGGGTTCTAAGAAATTTCTCCTAGTTATTTAATGCATTTAGCTCAAGATAAACTAGCATACCAAATATTTTAACTTTTGTTTTAGGCATTTGGTGTTGGTGCATTTGAGGATGAGGATGAAGATATTTATGCAGTTGACAGCTTATCAAACTATGACATCACCATGCAACCTGATGATGAAAGAGACAGCAAATTTGGCTGGACGGCTCCAAGAGATCATGGTATAGATGAAACACACCTCCATTTATTGGAGGATAACTTGGTGAAGCTTTTGACCTACTTGAAGTGGATAAGTAACTTGTATATTTTTTCCACAGCGAAAACTGATACTGATTCCTTGCACAAATTTGCCCTCTGAGCTCTAAGATCAACCTCTTTTGAGATTCAGGCTCTGAAAAATCATCAAATGACCTTACTCACTGTCTGTCTTGATAATCATTTCTTTGAGCTATGGGCCGTCAAAAAAAACCAAAAAAAAAACCAAACAAACCCACATTTATTCTCTTCCTTCGCTTTTCCCGGCATTTCAGGGTTTTCAATTTTTTCTTGTTTTGTTTAAACATCAAAAAGGAATCATCTACATAAGACTCTCAGCATTAATTTCTGGTCAGTAACTTAACGATAAAGACATGCATTTTGCCTTTAAATGACAAATTATTAATTTTTTTGTGTATTTAGAACTATTTTGCAATGAGTTCTTTATATATTATCTTTAACTAGGTAAACAAACAGTGCCAGTAAACTATTTGGGAAAGTTGCTAGATGGATTTTGCCTTTCCAAAACACAACTCAAGCCTAAAAAGGTAGGACAGATTACATTGTTCTTTTCAAATCTAGTCAATTATTTGATGAGTCAGTTACAGCTGAGCTGTATCCTATGTGGAATGTGATACAGAATTATATGCTTGAAACAATATTTAGATAAGGGTTAGTGAAGACAAAAAGAGGGACAAAGATAGAAATGGGAGGGAAAAAGTCTAAGACAGAAAAAGATAAAAATCTGTCTTTATGCTAAAGTCCATTGAAAATGAAGCTTTTAAATCATACCAATTTTTATGCATCATTATAGCTTGTTTTTTTTTAAGGAAGATTAATCAGGAAAAAATTTTGCTGAAAAGGTCTGATTTTAACATTGGTTCTAAAAAAGATCAATTTATAATTGATGCTTTTGTAATACCTGGGCCTTTGTATTATTTTGAGGCCTTTAATTTCCACTTCTCTTGTTTTAACAGAAATTTCCTGCCCCTACTTTGCCAAAAGGATTCAAACCTCATCATTGGTTTCGCAAGCAAAGAGAGATGAGCCATATTCCAGAACATTTAAGACAGGGCTCTGAAAATTACTCAAATCCCAAACTGAATGCTGTGGACAGAGGAATTCTTCTTGGTGAAACTCCTGTGATGAGTAAGTGAATAATTTCTTTAACTTGCAATTTCAGAGTTTTCTTGAGGTCAAATTCATATGTCAAGTCAATGATACCAATAAAGAAATTTTATGTAGTATCAAAAACGTATTTACAACTGTTACAATCTGAAGATATGTTCAAATTGCAAGTTTATTCTTGAAAAATCAGTTTGAAGTTATGCATGCAATTTTACAAAACAACAGAAAATGTAATTTGAAACTGATTAGATGTTTACTTTCTCAAAGGTAATCCTATCAAATTGTCTATTAAAACTTGAATCCAGATTATATGCAGATGTTCAGCTTGGCTTTGATCATAAAAGTTCTTCTTCATCTTTAATTTACTACCAGACTCTGTTTTTGATCTTGTTCCTAATGCTGATCGACAGAGAATGGATGCTACAAAGGAAGCAATCAGCATGACCAAGGCTTTGACACCACTGAAAGATAATAGGAATACATCCTTGCAGGTGTTTATTAAAGTTTTAAAAGTGGAAATGAAAATCTATATCATATGTTGATACAGAGCTGCCAACCCGTACGTTTTCCCGTATTTTCGTACGCTTTTTCGTCCTAAATACGCCAGTACAATTTTCCTAGGAAAAATACGACTTTCCTATCTTATAATCCCACTAATGACACTATGAAACTCGCGATGTACGTCAGATACATTCAACATCCGTATTGAATTCCATAGCAGGAAGCAGCCATTTATGCACATGCTCACAAAGATAACCGTGACAATACATTATATCGATTTCGTTTCGTTTTTCCGGCTTTATTTTTCCTCCGTTAGTACTAGTAATATTGAAATAGCGTTCGTTCCCGATACCACCCACTTTACCGATTTTGTAAACAAATGTTTTTTATCAAAATCCAGGAATTTTGCTCTTGCGAACTGGGCATTGTTTCTCTTCCGTACGATCTATTTACTAAAGACCGTGAGCTAAGTAGCCTAATGCAGATCTAAGTGTAGTCATCGGGCAAGATAGATATCAATCGTTGAATCTGTGTCAAGTGTACTCCACGAGCTAGATCTAAATCTAATGTCACTTGTCAGTCGGAAAATCAAAATAACAAAGTACATGTATTGATGCTGTTCAGTACTAGAAACTAGAATACTTGATAATCAAAAGTGTGTTTGTGCTTATGTTGAGGGTTGTGAGCCTGATTTTTAAAATGTCCCAAGTAACATAATTAATATGTAGATCTAGTACTGCACATTGTGACCTCTAACTTTTGCTAGACTCCGTTCTGGACTAGATTTAGATCTAGATTAGTAAATGTAACAGTATGACTAGAAATGTAGATTCTAGAGTCTTTTTAAACGGCAAACCTAAAGGGAAAGTTAGGTCTCACAAAATACAGGCAATTTTGGGTAGTTTGAATATAAACCCACAGGGGATTGTCTCAAATGACGACAAAGTTAAAATTAACTGATCATTTAATGATTTAGGCTACAGTACACATACAATTAGAATTCTTAGGGGTTTGTAGAGATTTTTGCTCTGAGGTGCCACTTTTAGCCTAATTTGAGTTTGAAATTGAGCTTCTCGTGATTATCCTTCATTTCCTCAGTTATTTTTGTTAATATTAATTACCCATTACCCTTCATTTTGTCAGTATTGTATCTCTCTGCAGAAGACCCTTTATTTCTAGAAATGAGGAACATGTAGAATTTGTTAACTTAAAGTTTAGGCCTAGCTGGGGTGACATCCCGTTGTGGAAATCCTTTCCAAAATGAAAAGATATATCTTACTGTCAGTGTCTGTGATAATTACCGGCTCTGTGGCCTAGCGGTAAAGACACTCGCTCAGAGATCGGGAGGTACGGGTTCGATCCCGGGCCGAGTCAAACCAAAGACTTTAAAATTGGTATTAGTAGCTGGTCGGCCTGGTGTCTGGCATCATGGATTTAGTGCTAAGTCTGGTCAGCCCGGTGTCAGGATAATGTGACTGGGTGTGGTGTATGCAGCGCTCCTTACATCACAGTGTTGCAGCACGCTTTCAATTGTCCCAAGCGCCGTCTCTGATATAACCTTGTAGTTGAAAAGAGACGTTAAAATTCAAACAACCAACCAACCAATCAGTGATAATTACATTTTAACAAATTAATTGATGATGGCCTATTGTTTTTGTTTTTTATACTAGGGGCATTTCATGGGCCTAGATGTACTTGTAAAACTTTCAGAGACGGGGAATTAATTTTCAGGCACTGGATGATTAACATTTAAAGCCTTATTCTATAATAAGGATGAAACAGTCTACACTAACAGTAACAATAACCAGGGCATTTGGTAGATTCTGCATCGTGCACAATACAATACTGTGTGATAGTAATATAATATAACTGTTAGCGATTTTTTAACGGAGCAACTGGGCACCCCAGCGTTTAGCATAACTATTTTTTTTTATTAATTCTTACATTTTCTGTGCATATAGGAATACAAAAACAATGTTGCACTTTTTGGGGTTATTGACTCATTTTAGGTTCGTGCCTCTATTAACTATTGTATTTTGTATTTTGGGTGCAATTTTAGCCGTGGGTTGAAAATATGCCTTTTTGTTGAAAAATACTCTTTTTGAGGGTGGCTTATACACTTTTTTCTTGTGCTGGGTTGGCAGCTCTGTTGGTACTGATGAATTGGATTAATGACTTTTTTTCCCTCTTAAAAATGGGAAATATATTCAAGAACATGAGCAAAGTTGAAATAAGTTTTGATATACATGATTTTTCAAAAATTCCCTTTTGCATCATTTTATCTTTTTATTTCAGTGCTAAAATAAGATATCCTTTGTTCTTTTTTAATTTTATAAGCCTAAAATTGTCTCTTTGGTATGAAGGTAATCAATGCAAAAAGTTGACAAACATTACATTATTAAAAATTAAACAGACATTCACGGGAACTTGAAATGTATACTCAAATGGCAGATTTTTTATACCTTTTTAAGATATCTAGATGCCAATTCCAAGTGTTTTTAAACTAGGTGAATTTTGCAATTTTTTTTAGAAGAAGGAACCACCAGAAACCACAGCACAAACCACAGAACATTTGCCTTCAACTGCTACACCAGCTGCAAGTAATTTCTTATCAAAGTTTCAACCAGCAGCCTCACCTAATGAAGATTTGCAGCAGAAAACGTCCAGACAGAATACCCCACTGTTTCAAGACGGTTTGACCTTTCAGCCATTCAGAAAAGATCCAGTGAAACAGAGCAGATATGACAAATACCTTGCACTGCTGAAGCAGGGTGTTAATGGTAACAACTTGTTCCAAATTAACTTGTAGACCTCAGGGATGCCCTTTTTCTGGTTTTAACCGGAAATCCGTTTTTTTTCCGGATTGTCCGGTTTTTCCTCCGAGAAACCCAGATAAAAATTATAAAGAACCGAAAAAAATTTGCGATCCGGTCTGAGTGCCTAACTTTGTGACGGATATATTTCCGGTTGTGCCGCTCGGAAACAGCCGATGCAAGCTGTTTACATCTAAGACCTGCCTCCTTTGTCACCTCAGTTCATTAGCTTTACCGGTGCCCGAGTATACGATCGAACGAAATTGACCCTGAACTTGCGAGAGTTCAAGTCAACATTTTCTAATCTGACCAATCATCCAATGAAAGAGTGATATCACTTCAGCACACCTCCATGTCATAACTGACGTCCTTCACCTACCTGCTCGAGTGAGGCGCCTATTCCCTAGACATAGAGTCGGGATTTGCTGATCACATTTCGCTGTTAAGCATTTTTCTTGTGTTTAAAATGCCGCTATTTATAAACCACCGCATGGATTTACATATTCTTTAAGTTTACATATTAACAAAGTATTCCTAGGAGTGAACGTAAATGAAACAGCGGACTTTCACTTTACTAACTTATACATGTATGTATCTCGTCTTCTATGAACCGCACAATGAAAAAAACCATGTGAAACTGACATCGGCATTTCATCTGATTGTCTGCCAAGCGATCTATTAAACATGTAGTTAGCTAACTGTTATCAAAGAGTTTGGAACCGCTATTCAAGGCTCTTTGCTAACAACCGGAAAATGTATTTTCCGTGAAAAGGCTGCCAACGAGACTGTCTGGTCGCGATAGACCTAGATCTAGTCTAGATTATTGATTTATTCTGTTGTTAGGTTGTAGAACTAACATGAACCGCATTCTGTTTAAATTAAATGACGCTAGGTCTAGATCTAATAAACTTTGCACTTTCCAGTGATACAGATGTAGATCTAATCTAGATTTAGATATATGGCCAACATCAAAATAAAAGGGTAGTGGATAATGCCAGAAAGAAAGATTTCACGTACAATGATCAAGTGAAGAGAGCAAAAGCTGCTCATATCAGCCAGCCTCCATTTAAAAACAATAGAAGTGCTAAACAAGGGTTTTCTCCTTTAAAATTGCAATCTAGCATGGTGATCTTGGGTGACTCTCTTGTGGTAACTCAACATCTGCATTGCCCCGTTATAAAACATTATGAGATTGAGTCACCCATCAAAATTGAGGGAGGGGGGTGGGGGGTTAAGTCACCGGGGATGCTTTGGGTTATAATTTGGTAAAATGCAATCTTGAAGTTCTTAAGTTCACTGGGATGTCCTTTTTCAGGTTTTAACCTGAAAGCAGGTTATTCTGGCTCCTTCAGTTTGGTTTGAACACTATATTACATATACGGTATGTCAAGTATTCAGTCTGAGTTGATGTATAGAGGCCTGAAAGAAGGCGAAAAAAGTTTAGGTTTTTTCTTTCTGTCTTGAGGGCATCCCTGAGACTTATTTTTCATGGAGCAATTAAATAGGTTTCACCAACATGCTCTGACTATAGCTATTCATAAGTTGTGACCAAGTTCTATTTGGTTTATTAGGTGCAAAGAGATATACTGAATGTATTGTCATGGTGCATACTTGTAAGTTGCATTGCAGACAATGGATTGAAAATTACAAAAAAAATATAGTTATGTGTAAAAAAATAAGCAATTTGGATCCGATGCCTAGGTCAGAAAAATGAAATGATGCCATAAAATTTATCTCTAACGTAAAAAAAAATTTGATTGTAAAGTTTTAAAGAAGTTAGTGCATATATATATTATCTTTATGTTGAGAAATTTGTATTATCTGAAAACAAAGAATGTTAGAAAGAGGAAATTTTCCATTTATAAAAGTCTTTTAAAATCTTTTTTTTGAACAAGCTAAAACTTCTGATTTAGGACCATTAGGGATAGCGGCAAGACATTTATTATTTGCTATGAAGCAGTCTTGAAATAGAGGACAAAAGTCACGATGAAAAATTTCTAAATCTGGATTCACTCTAAAAGTTGACAGCTGCTATTACTTAGGCAAGATCTTCAATTTATTCTTTTATCGCTAAATGTTTATACAGTTAACTGAGCTTACTTGAAACTGTTCATTTTTTCAACTACTTGGAACTTTCAGCAGGTAGCTTTTCTTAGCAGATAATGTTCTGTTGACAAGATAGACTTGAGAAAAAAAATTGAATTGCTCCTAAATTAAAACAAAACTACATGTGTGGCATCGCATGTTTTATCTCCCTTTTGATTTAAAAATTCAGATCCTCACAATGCAGTGGCCTCTCCAAACATGACTGAATGGGAGAGAGCTAGAGAAAGGGATGAATTCTCTAAGGCGGCAAAAATGTTTCGACCCATGTCAGCCATGATGTCTTCAAGATTTGTCAGTGGTACTATGATTGATGATGACATGGTTGAGACATCTATTGACCCTGAGGTCAGGAACTTCACCAGATGTTTTTTTTTTTTTTTAAATTATGCTCCTTTTTTATTGTTATTGTTGAGCATAATGTTCAGCATATTTGAGGTATAAAATTTAAAGGAAAGGAAGAAATATACTAAGCTATTTGTTGGTATGTATTTTTTAAAACCATTTTATGCAACCTTTCGTCTACTGACATGTGATTTTTTTAAGCAGTATCTTTTAAAAATAGTTGTATAAACCATTGAATGTTTAGAACTCTATGTTGAAGATGAATTTAAAATGTTTTGTTAATACTCATGTTTTTTTCTTCTTTTTTATTGTACATGTGATTTCTTTTTGCACTACAGAAAGACAAGACAGATGAGGTAAAAGCTGCAGAGATGAAAATGTTTGGCAAGCTGACGAGAGAGGAATGCGAGTGGCATCCTCATCAACTTCTTTGTAAACGTTTTAATGTACCAAATCCTTTCCCAGGGTAAGGTTCGAGCATACTGTATCCTTTACATTTAATTGTGTTCTAATTCTCTGGATCTTACATTTGATAAAGTTAACTTTATGAACAATTTTAATATTCTGTAAATTATCTGTCTTTTTTATATTCTCTTAAGTGGTCATATGCCGACAAGTATCTTATCAAAGAAAATTGAGTTTTTTGTGCTGGCCTCAAGTTCTATATATGTGTTTTCACTTCCAAGCAACTGAGTACTTAAAGTAGGGTAAATGTAGTAAAATCAAAATGTTATCAATCAGAAGGCAGATGTTTTATAAATTATGGAAACCCCATGGCAAAGCTCTCATTTAAGGACACATAGGTCTACTTAAAATGTTATAGGAACCTCAATATGAAGGGATATTCCTTCAGTTTAAGCTGCTTGATGCCGATTGTAGTATCAACAACTAGACATGTATATCCAGCATGCTGAAAGATATCCTAGATACACATTTTTTTCTATCAATCATTCTATCTGGGGTTTTTTTCTGTAGTTTTTTTTTAGTTTTACAATATTTGTTTGTACTTTTCCCTTCTTCTGCTTGCAGCTCAGATATAGTGGGGATACCTGGAGTGAAGAGAGACAAGTACTCTGTGTTTAACTTTCTCACTGTGGGAGATTTTCAAGCTGGTGAAACCCAAGAGCCCTCGTCCTCAAGTACAACATCATTTTGAGCTATAATATTTTCAGTTTGCTTTGCTTTCTTAACAAAAAGGGTTTTTGATTTATGAGATATTGATTTAATTAGTAAATCTAGAGGCTTCCACTAGTTCCAGGAAAAAATGATTTTTAAATATAATTTGACCTCACTTGATGCACATGAAATTTTAAGGTGCTTTGTTAAAGTATACACATGCTTACATAATTTTTAGCAGCATTTTAAAAACTGTTGTGAAATAATGTTCAAGTCGAAATAATGGACTTCAAACAAAAGTTTCAAAGATGATGGAAAAAGTATTTTTTATTAAAATATCTTGAAGCATTGCACTGAATATTTGTTAAATTTGACCACAGTAACAAGACTGTTCCAAATGTTCATATTAGGGTTATTTGAAATATATTGCGAGATAAATAAAATTAAACAAAATTTAAAAAAAATAAATCTGTGTCTTTATGTTCAGTAAAAAAAACAATGCAAGTATTCAGAGTATTTAGAGAGAAGCCATAGAATAAAAACAGAAGTAAAATTAAGTCTCTTGTTTTACTTTTTACTTTGTAGTTATTAATGGTATGCTTCTGTAATTGATTCTCAGCAAAGTTTTCAACTTATATTCAGTGATCATTTACTTCAAATGCATCTTTAGGTAAGGAAGTTGCCCAACCAGAAGAGCTGAAGTCCACAGCCCGAGCAAAGAAAGCAACAATGGCTTCAGTGTTCAAAGTCTTGGATGATCCCAATTTTCATAGACCAGTGAGTTTTTTTGTACCTTATCACATTAAGGAATATCTACATTCATTGCTGTTGTAAAAGGGTACAAATAAAGTTTTAGAAGTATCTTATATTTTTAAAAAATAATGTGCGAGAAACATTTTTTGCCAAATGCTGTCAATTTGGAAAATGGTGGAAAAAAAAGGTTATGTTGATAAGCAGAGTTATTTATCATTTTAGGGTCAAGCACCAAAGTCTGATAAACTTGTGATTAATTCATAGAGATTTTACTTTTCTTATGTTTACAAAAAATAAATGCCTTTCTCAGTAGTAACCGTAAATCTAGTAAACGCAAATTCTTATGCAGTTTAGTCCCGATTGTTTACAACAAAGTTACAAAGTCTTCTTGATGTTTAGTATGCGCCTATAAAGTAGTTTCTTTCAGAGTTCTGTAAAGAGGAAATTTTTTCTTACGGTTTTATCTAATCTAAAGCTAAATTTCCATTTAGTCCTAGCCTTATTTCAGTCTCTTGACTTCATTTTGTGATGTTGTAAACATAAATCCAGATATGGTATGTGACTTTGAGGTAATTAAGCGGCATTGCACTGCTAAAGGGATAGATACAAAATTTTTGCGGAATCAAGAAGAGCTCTTACGTCACGTCTCATACAACAAAAAGTTTTTATCTTGTTTTATCCCTTATTAAAAAAAGCTCCTCTTTACTTTTGAGTGTCAAGCGAATTGCTTTTGTGTAACAAATTATGTTATATGTAGGCATAGGCCTGCAATTGAAGAATAAACTCATAGTTAATGAAGTATTATAGATTTACGCTAAGTTTTAAAAAAATGTGAATCGTAAAACTGTAGCTGAAATTCCCGTTTCGACAATGTGGGCCTACTAGGAGGGTTCCCGCGCCGTCCTGGAATTCCAGGAATCCTGGAAAAGTACTTGAATTTTAGGCCCTATACCCTCTCCCCTTCCTGTACACACACACACACACACACACACACTCACACAAAGAAGGTTCTTGCTCTATTTAAAAAAAAAAACAAACAAAAACAAACATAAACAAGGGAACGTCAACGGCTCTTACCTTTTTTCACGAAAAGTATTTCAGTGCTCCTTGAAACTGAAACTAAAAATCGTGAAACATTCTAGTCTCAACCTCTCAGGATAACAGCTGTCTTCTCTTTCCCTGTCGGGCCTCTATTTCCATATTTAGACATCGTCACTTGCTTTCTCTCTCTCCAGCAAAATATTTTCATCACCATCTATCTCCTTCTTTCTCTTCCTCCGTATCTCTCTCTTTTTTCTCTATCAAATACCCTTTCTTTTCTATGGCTTTCCTCCTCCTTCTCTGCCTTTCAGTTTATGTCTGCTCATCCTTCTTTTTCGCTACCTTGGAAAAATTGTTCTTGATTAGCCTGAACCTCCCTTCTCTCTCTCTCTCAAATATCCTTTCTTTTCCACGTTTCTGCTCCCTCTCTGCCTTAATACCTGCTCCTTCCTCTTCTTTGCAACTGTGAGAATCTATCCTTTTGTCTTTCTTCAAAAGCCTTACATCTCTCTCTCTCTCTCTCTCTCTCTCTCTCTCTCTCTCTCTCTCTCTCTAGTCTCTCTCTCTAACACACACACACTCCCTCTCTCCTCTTTCTCTCTCTTTCTCTCATGCCCTTTTCTTGATATTCCAGTTTCCCTTTTGTCTATGACTTTATGCCCTCTTCTTCGCATCTGTGGGAATCTTTCCTTTATCTTTCCTTTTAAGCTCTACACACACTGACTCTCTCTCTCTCTCTCTCACCCTGCAATTGGGAACTGGAAGTGAAACGAAGATTTGCAAAAAAAACTTGTATTCGAAGTAGTTTAATCAACATTCTGGAGTGAGACTCGCACTTATGTGTGTTACCTATATTATTTCTAAATGAGGTATGATTATGTAGAAGTGAAGGTGGTGGTGTGAAGTTTGGGTTTTGAAAAGGCTCTGGTGCCCTGAACAAAATTGATTGTTCAACGATATTGCTAAAGGAATCACAGTGCTACATGTTACTGAGGTCTTGTGCCCGACTCTATGTCATTGATGCTTGTGGTCAGTGCATATGGATACGCATGTATGCACTCACTTGCTTACAATAAGACAACTGCATAGGAGTGACCTATCAGAAACAGTATGGCCTTTTTATGCTCGCAGTGTTCTGGTGGTAAAGTTGCAGAAGCCACCTATCTGCATCTAAGGGTGCCTATGCAGTCATTTTATTGTTTGTTGAAATCGTCCTATGTCATGTTCAATTAGGTGCAGGCCTACATGTATATTTAGGATCTGAAATTCGTTAATGACAGCACTGTATAGATTGAATGGATGGTAAAGCCTGGTCAATCTAGATCTAGTCCTACAATGTGTATTTGGGAAATGTCAGAATCATATTATAAATGATTGAAGTGACTATGTAGCCTAATTTAACAATGTAAATCATCTCTCATACAATGAGAGGCCCTTTCTAAAACTTCAACTGTAGACTTTTTTTCACTTTTTAAAATTCAAAATATGTTCCCAAAGGCCTTAAATGTCTGTAGTGTGAGTTTGCATACCACCTCTAACTATTTTAACATATTTTGGGTCAGGGTTTAACCTTTATTACACCCTAGCAAGTCAATTTACTTGTATAGATTTTATTTTAGGGCTATGGAATTTGAATGTCTTAGGATTGTGTAGATTGACCCCCTCCTAGATCTAAATATTTTTCATTTCCATTACAAAGTATTTTTCAAATTAGGTTGTTAAGATACTAAATGGACATATGTTATGAAATTTCATTTTTTTATCTGGGGTTTATATGCCTTCAATCCACACACTTTTTACAATTAATCATCAGACCTCTTTAAAAACTACACAGTTGATCGGCTGGTGGTCCTGGAATTTGAGAATTGGTCCTTGAAAAGTCCTGGAAAAGTACTTGAATTTCTTTCTTGATAGGGTGCGAGAACCCTAATAAAATTACTAGCCAAGATGAGATCTGGACTCAGATTTAAAATCTGCGGGTAAAAAAAAATGTAACCAAGACCAAGATTTAGATGCTTTCAACTCATAGAACTAGGATGAAGAAGAGAATGAAAATTGTAATAGGGAGGACAGAATGAGGAGAAGGCGATAGGTAGAAACTTAAGGCAAGCCAACAGAATGAAGACAAAGCCAATATAGATTAATAAGTTCAATATATGGTCGTTAAAAGAAAAGAATCTTTACCTCCACAAAATTGAGGGCAATTTATCAGTATCTCTCTTATTCTTGAGATATAATTATAATACCCTATGCAACCAACTTAAATAAATAAAACAAGTGAATATTGGTCTTAACTTTCCTTATCTACACTAGCCATGTATCTTTCAATATCAGAAATGCAGATTTAGTCCTTCTCCTTCTCTGTTTTTCTTTCTTTCTAGTCTCAGCATCTCTTCCTAGCTCCTTCTACCTCCCTATCCCTGTCTCTCTCTCCTTTACTTTTTTTCCCCCCTTCATGATACATTTAAATTCTCCCTCTATCTCTTTCCCTTTCCTATTCTCTCCTTCTCTCTTTCTGAAACTCTCTCATTTTGCTTTAAGGTAAAATTTAATTATAAAGAGGTATGTATGTGGTCCCAGTGTTAAATAACATTCAAATTTTTACCATTATAAACATGGCTCTAGAAACTTTTCACAACATGTTGTCAGATATAAATACTCTGGTTTATGTTAATAACTTTTAGACTCAAGTGAAATGAAGTCTGTTTCTCACTGTCAGGTGAAATTTATTTTTGAAAAAACAATAATTAAAAGAAACCAAGCAAGAGCTGCAGACGTTAATGATTACAAATAAAAAAAGTAAGTCATTCACAAAAAGGCACATAAAATAAATATGAAGTATCTCTTTCAATTTCAGCAAAGTAATCGTGAAAATGCGTCTCAATCAAAGCCAACATTAGAAGCAGTTTCACAACCAGGAACAATTAGAACATCAGTGGAAGATCATCAAAATGATGAGGAGAAGGAAAATCTTGACGAAGAAGAGCAATCTGCAGATATGGACCTCTTCCGTGCCATCTTCAAAAACTCTGACTCTGAGGATTCTGATAAAGAAGAGGAAATACAAGAGAATAAGGATGCAGAATTATCCAGCGAGGATGCTCCTTCTTCACCAGATGCACCCAGTGAGGACACAACTGAGACTGCTAAGCAAGAGCTAAAAGAACCTACTGCTATCAAAACAGAATTATCAGATGAGGTCGAAGGTGAGCTGCAAGAAATGACCAGAAAGCAACATTTTTAAAATAATTTGTTAGAAAGTGAGATATAAAAGTGACTTATTGGAGTACTACAGAAACCAATTTTCACACCATGCACAAAAGATGGAAATGGTTAATTTTTTTCCAACAAGTCAGTAGGCTATCAAAAAAATAACTAACAGGCGAGACTCTGCACCTTCAAAAGCAAAAAAATTGGCAAAAATTTAATTGAGATTTAAATTTACCCACTAATCTTTTTTCCCTTTCTTTTGTCAGTTTGTAAAAGAGTAATAATACATTTGTTACCCTTCAAGGAATTATAAAGCCTATAAGAAAACTTAAAACATTTTCATAAAAAGGTATTGCTTTTTTTTTCAACTTTTAAATTAGTCATCAAGGATTCATTTCGTCCACTGTTTAACCGGCGAAAGAAACCACAAGAGGAGCAGCAAGCAGCAGCTCTATCTCAACAAGAAGCTTCCTCTGATGTTTCCTGTAGCACTGCAGGCATTCAAACTGTAGATAAATCTCTTCAGTGGAGATCACAGTCAGGGGCAAAATCTATATTTAGCGTTTTAGAAGATGTGGAAAAGCAAGATAGCCTGAAATCCAAAGGTAAGTGAAGTGAAAATTATTTATTTTTCTACTATAAAAAGGCTGTAATCAGCTTCTTATTTTAAAGTGCAGTTATTGTTATGCTTTCAATCAAACGTGTGCTAAATTAAGTCTCTGGATTGATGTCATAGGTTCCAGTGAGTTTTCCCTAATTCTTTGAAAAGAATAAATAAATCAAGTAGAGAAATAATAATAAGTGTTTGATTTTTTAAAATTCTGTATATTATAAAGCACCTCAGAACTGACAACAATTACTTGCTTAATTCTCTAAAGTTATGTTCCTGTTTAGTCTAAAAAATTGTATGTAGTTCACACATTAGCCTAGTTGTTTTATGTGTTGGTTTGTGCATTCTTTGTGTCAAAATTTGATTTATTTTTCCTAACCTGTGATTACTTTCTAATGTGGCTGACAAAACTTTAACAGTTGTGTCATGAGTGTGATAACAATTGGTTGTATGTCCTTCCAATATCCCAGAAACAGCTGCAGTCTTCACACAGTGTAGTGAGGATAAAGAAGTAAATGATGATGAAAATGAAGCTGAGGCATATGGACCAAGTTTACCACCAGTTGCAGCAAGACTTGCATTACCCAGTGAAGACAAACAGGCCAGTCATGATGGTGGTGAGGGAGAAGGTGGCTTCAGCAGTGCTTCAGCTTTTGGACCTAATATAAAATTTCCATCAGCATCATCGTTAAGGACAGGTCTGATTTTTAACAATCAATGCCATATAATCAGATTTGCCAACCAGTACTGTTTTCAGTATTTTAGTGCCAGAATGACTACCCAAATACTGGAGTAATGATTTTCAAACCTAAAATACTAGTATTTGAGAGGAATTATAAAGTCTAGGCCTATAATGTGAGAAGAGTACTTGCTAAATGCACCAGATCGTCTGTTTTCTAAAAATATTTAATATGTGTTCATGTCTCTCAGATTTTTCTTAAAATTAGAGACAGCGCAACTTCTAATGTCAATGACTTAACAACTTCCACAAGTAACCTCCTCATATATGTGTCCCATGGATACGCCTTTCTTACCTTTGTTAGACCTTTTTGTTGTAGTGAGCTTAGGTCTACTAAAATGCTTTGGAAAATAGACAGAACCCATTGCATACAATCAAACCTGCCTTGCCAACCACCTGTCTAGGGACACCACCTGTATTGACAACCACTTTCCTATGACTTACATTTTTTTCTAGATTTTTATGCTCTATATAACCACCACCTTACCAACGTGACTGCTGGCAACTTTTTACTTCACACTATTCTTTACTATCTCTTTTTAAAAAAACCTCTCCAATGCAACCACTCTTGACAGGACAAGAACCAATTCAATGCTATTATCATGGAAGGGGATATGAGTAATTTTGTCATTTTTCAGAAGAGGGTCTAAAGTGGGAACTGTTTTTATGAAAACCAACTATAGGGCAATATAATTTTATTAAATAACTCAGCTAGTTTTAAGAATATCTTCAAGCCGATTTGACCTAAGATTGACCAATGCGTGAGGAATCTGGTGGTATTGATAACTCAAAACTGCCAATTTTACACAAATGCCCTAATGTGATATAGGTGACGAATTAGCCACCCAGTCAAGAACCCTGACCTCCCCATTGCTTCCCGCGCCCAACACCTTACTCGACTCTTATATTTTTTTTATATTTGATGTTCAAACAAAAATGGACAGCCACGGTGTAACTGATACAGGTGTAGGTGATGAAAAGACGGGACAAAAGCACCCCCTCCTCCTTCATGCTTTGTTTGGTCCATCAGTATAACAGGGTTTAACAGCTTGTTTAGCTACGATTGCAATAGGGAGGGTAGAGCTAGATAGCATTTGTTCATCATAGACAACTAGTCGTACCTTTATCAAATCTTATCAACATTGGCGGCGTTACAGATTGGATTGATCTTTATAACTACAGCTTGGATTAGACTTTTTGAAAGTAACTCAAAGTAACTTTCCTTTTCCATACAAGTTTCCAATGGGCTTAAAGTTACACTGCATTCCTAAGCTTGCCGCCAATTTGTTTAAATTAATCAAATAGGAACTCTCATGGGAAAGTTTGTTTGCTGCATAAAACAGAAACAAAAAGTAAAACATTTTTACAAGTTTACAAGCATGTTGCCCAACACAGCCACTTGTCCATCATGACCATAATTGTCATGATCTTCAATGGTTGTCTTGAGCAGGTTTGACTGTATTTGCACATTTAAAAATCGTTTTGCCCAGAATTAATGCCACAAAGTTACACAGCTTAGCTCCAGTTAGTTGTTAGTTTTGAGTCCACCAACAAATTATTTAAGAAGGCAACAAAATTGTGTGTTTCGGCAGCTCAAATTGCAAAATAGTATGGTTAGGAAATTGACAATTTTTTTTAAAAAGATGCGACTCCTGTTTAATTTAGGAAATTGTGTTTCATAACAGTTGGACAGGAGAAATTTGGGTAATGGGAATGTGACAAACTAATGGCCAATTCCATTACGATTAAACTATTCTACAACTATTCTATTGAACAGGCAATTCAATCTTTGAATATATGAAAGGTGAATGTCATGCTTGAAATATTTAAGTTCCTGGTTGACTCCTAAAGGTCAGATTATGAATCAGGTGGCTTTTTTTTCTAGGCTTAAGACCAATAAGAATGAAATCAAAATTGAAAACTTAATATTTAACTGTCCCAAAGAGATATTTTCACAGAGATATCAATTCCTTTTCCTAGTTTTTTAAGTTTTGTATTGAATTTGAAGTATATACTAGAAGTTATTATTGCACTTATGAAAGTTAGAATAATGCTATTGTAAATTTTAAGTAAAGAATATATGAATTGTATTTCTGTTTCATGTACAGATCTCAAAGAAGGAGGCCGACTAGAAAACACAAACAGCAACAGCAGAAGTAGGAAAG
Source organism: Elysia marginata (assembly GCA_019649035.1). Lineage (NCBI taxonomy): Eukaryota > Metazoa > Mollusca > Gastropoda > Plakobranchidae > Elysia > Elysia marginata. The sequence continues at coordinate 15,426 of BMAT01003768.1, read as the reverse complement.
AAACCAAGTCATCTCACAAGAAAGAAAAAAGAGTACAAAATTACAATACTTTTACAAACCTCAACCTAAAATATGCACAGAAAATTTTTTTAAACTATTCACTTGGACAAAATTATTCATAATTCTGAAAATAAAAAAAAAACAACTTTTGGAGTGTGCAAAAAGACCAGATGCAAAATCTTGAGAAAAGAATAGAAATTCAATTAAGAAGAGAGTTCATGTGCAATTATGTGAAGGGAATAAAAAGTTATGCAGATGCATAACAGTTAAAACTGTAGGTTCATATTTTTTTTTAGCAATCTGTCTTTCATTCCAAATGAATCACACCTAAAGGGGAAAGAAAAGATAATATTTGCAAATCATGTTGAAACATCCATCTGCTTACAAATATGAAATGTTAATTCACTGATATTGACAAGAAATAAAAACCCACATATTTCAGATCTCCCTCTGATATATGTAATTTCAAATTCTATATGCAGCCATTACGGAGAAGGAAGGATCCTCATTTTAAAAGTATTTAATTTGAGACTGTGGTGAGAGCTCCTGACATTACTTTCTATGTCACTTTAGTTTTTATGTGGTTCAAGACACCTAGCCACACAATCACAACTAGTTGAACAAGTCAGAGTAAGTTGTAATTTAAACTAAGGGTTTTCTACATTAAGGCCAATTGGCTTACAGATTTAACCTCTGTCCTTGTGCTTTTACATGTAGCAAACTTGATGTGTCCCTAGAGGCAAGAATGAGTACAGCTCCCCCCCCTTTGACACTTTAAAAAGTGGCAGGAAATACATTTGTTTTCCTTGTTCCATTTTCTTGTGCTATTAAAACGATTAAAGCTTCCAAAGGAGATCTTTATTTGAGATTTTTTTAAAACACTTATCAGTATAAATTATCATTGAATATTTTGAATGTTAAATTTTGCTCCCAAGGGTTGGAAATATTTGAACTGGGCTGTAATCTTTTATTCTAAACCAGAAAAATAGCAAGCATAAGAAACACAAGAAGCACAAGAAGACAAGTAAATCAAGGACAAAGTCAAGGAAGAGCAAGTACAGCAGCTCAGGCAGTGAAGCCGACACAGAATCAGATAGCGGTGATTCAGTGTCAGACTCTGAGTTACTAAATAGGTGAGGGGTTTTATTTAAAACACAAACTTGGGAGGATTTAATCTGTCTCCACGATTTTTTGTAATTTAAAACCCCAAAACTTGCAAACTTTGCCCCAAAGAATTCTAAAATTTGCAAGTGTAATGCCTAAATTTTCAACTTAAATTAGAACACTCCTTTCTGAGAAAAGTCATACAATACAAATTAATACTCTACACAAATTTGCATTTGCTAAGTAAGTGCTGACATACAAAAAGAAAAATGCAATTGATATATACAGTAGAACATGACTACAGCGGGATTTTTTGTTCCAGGAGAAAATTCCCGCTATAGGCATGATCTCGCTGTAGGAAAACAAAGGGAGTTTACCGAAAATTAAAAATAAACATGCAAAATTATCTCCCTTGTCCATTAAAAGTAAATAAACGTGACCCATAAGCCTAGACTTGACCTTTTTGGTTTACTTTGATCTATTTTTTTGTTTTGTGTTTTTTTTTTTCTTTTTCTTTTTTTGTGTGTGTTTTATTTTCATATACAGGGTTCCTGCACGGTCCTGGAATTCCAGGAATCCTGGAAAAGTACTTGAATTTTTGTTTCCCTGAAAAAGTCCTGGAAAAGTGCTTGAATTTTTGTTTCCCTGAAAAAGTCCTGGAAAAGTGCTTGAATTTTGTATTCCGTCCTGGAAAAATCTTTGAATTTATTGACGGACTGAAAAATATTTAATTTTGTCAACTACTGAACTCCGATACGGGTTCTTTCTTCCTTCTTTTCTGTGTGTCAGTTTCTGCAAGTATACCTAATACTCGCGGTGTATCAGTAAATCAAGCGCAGCACTGTAATGAGCAAAGGTTGGTGCCCTGCGGTCATCAGGTCATTGCCCTATCTTAGTAGTTAGCAGGGGTGCAAGTGTTTTTTCTTGCCCCATCGCTTCACAACACTGAAGCGAAAGGACAATGACCCACACATGCGATCACTGGCAAATAATGTTGACTTCACTCACTGAATGGCCTTGATGAGTTGAGTTTCGGAAGATCTCAAGGCTAGATCTACCATTCTACAATGGTAAACTCTAGGCCTTATATATACCCTCTCCCCTTCCTGTACACACACACACAAAGAAGGTTCTTGCTCTATTTCAAAAACCAAACAAAAACAAACATAAAGGAACGTCGACCGCTCCAAACCTTTCTCTAGGAAAAGTATTTCAGTGCTCCTTGAAACTGAAACTGAAACTCATGAAACTTTCTAGTCTCAATCTCTCAGGATAACAGCTGTCTTCTCTTCCCCTGTGGGGCCTCTATTTCCACATCGTCACTTGCTCTCTCTCTCTCTCTCTCTTGTTACAACTAGGACTCTGGAAGCCATCATTTCTTCAATCTTGTTGGTCGTACAATTTTGAGTTCCGACAATAATTATAGAAGTTTTCAATAAGTCTGTAAATTAGAAGTACAGGATGCGTATGCTTGTTGAACAGCTACGATCGTAATGAAAGAGTATAACAGATGAACAGATGTCTGACCACATGTTGATAATTCTCCCTCTTCTTTCTTTCTCTTAGCATCTCTAAAACACATCCACCACCATTTTAAATTAACCCGCTCCCTATAAATAAATATATCCACCCATGCGTTCGATGTATTTTCTCCGTCACTCTCTCACTCTCAGACATCACCATTTCAACACACCTCGCCACTTTAGTCATAATTTAGATGAATCAGAGAACCTGTAAGCACTAACTACAAACCAATCAGTATTTTCGGAACCAAAGCCACTTCACGATAACCAACAATCAACACCTTGTTGCACCCACCTCCTTCATAAAACCTTAGCATTAGTCTACGTTCTTGTTCAGGCTTTGTCTCACTCTCAGTGCCTCTCACTCATCACTTAGCCAGCCGCTCCGCGCTGCACGCAGCTGACTGACCAGTTCGAGATCGCCTACACTGGCTACAATCATTAATAACTCCCTCCCTCACACACGCTTACACAGATTATGCCCCATCCCACCCCCACATTTACTCCCCTTGACTCAGGTGTGGCCAGCAAAGGCTTGGCTCTGAGCCATCTGAGATAAGAGAGACATACTTTAAAAAAAGTTTTAAAAAAAGGAAAGAAAGAAAACGCTGCTCCTCTTGTTTACACCTGCTCAATCGCCCCCGCTATATCCATGTTCAGTACTTTTCCTGTCCCGTTTAATCCAAGCAACGCTAATAGAGTTTACATAAGGAAAAAAAGGGGATCGCTGTGAAGTCCCGCTGTAGGGATGGTCCCGCTGCAGCGGCTGCCGCTATATTCATGTTCTACTGTATCTGTATCCGAAAAGCAAAGAAAGGATAACCCAATTAAACTTAACACCTCAAATTTCATAGAATTTTAAAGACTAATAATTTATGTTTAACTGTAAATTAAAAAAAAAATATTATCAAAAACTTGTTAAGCTAATAACTCTGAGAAATCAGGAAAAAAAATTCATTAAATGGAGCTATATGAAAGCTCAGTAGTGCCCTCAGTGATTCAGCGTCTAGACCCACTGCATTGGTAACTAGTGTGTTAGGCAGGGGCATAAATGTCAGTTTTCTTGTACATGTACTAGTATTGAGGAGATGATAAAATTGAATGGACTTGGGTCTAGTGTTGCGCATTCTTTTTGTTTGTGATCTGCTTTGCTAAACTTACCAGTCCCTTGTAGCTGGTGGGGAGTAGAGACAGCTGTCAATCACAGATTGGGGATGGGCCTACAAGTTTGAATGAAGATATAAAACATAGGATAAGAACGCTATCGGGGAAGAAGAGAAATGGACACCGCTTGACTTAAGGCTAGACACTCAGCTGCGTGACACAGGCTTAGTACCTTAAAAAGCCAATGATCATTCACAAGGCTAACACCCTCCCTTTCAGTAGCAGTCCTTCAGACTAGATCTAGTAATGAGATTATGCAGCCTCATTTTTTTCGTAATTAAAATAAAAAAACCCACAAGACTTAGCGCAAACACTTTTGTTAATACTTTTTAATATTTGTTTATTTAAGAAAATAGAGTTTATGAATAAGCAACTGACAAACTGCAACTTCTTGGGTGGGTGCAAAAATTTGCCTTTTGCCTTTTGCGGCCGCAAAGAACTACAGTAGAATCCGGTTAAACGCACGGCACTTGGAGGACCCAAAAAGCGTGCGTTTAGGAGATGCGTACACTTATGAAAAGTAGTAAAAAAAATTAGTAGCTTTCTTTTTTTTTCTCAGATTATGTAGTTGTTTCTTTAGTTCCATCTTTTTAACAATCTTCGAGGCTTAAGGAATTAAAACTGGCTTGAAATTAGGTCTAAAGAGATTGACAAAAGATGAATCACAACATTCTGACAAGGTCTATACTATACGTCTTGCATGCCGTATAGATCTGTGTGAAATGAAAGAAAGGCTTATGTCTAGCAGTTAGGCCTATCGCCCTGCAACCAAAAGGGGGAAACAAAGGGGGAGGGGAGGCGTAACCGGGACCAGAAGAAAGCCAATCCCACAATGCTACACAGGCCAAGGGCTAGCCTACAGTCCACCTGTCACTGTCACATAATAGATTACAGTATGGGCGGGCGAAGTTTTGGAATTTTGCATCATCTGATTTGTTCATCCACGCCCCACAGGCCCTTGTCCAACTTTTACCCTCTCTTTTCACTCTCCTGCCCCCAAGTCTTACCCTTCACACAACATGCGTGGGTAGATAGGCCTGCATTTTAACAAAGAAGGTGCGAATTTCTGTGGAGTGATGCTGGCCTATCCCTCGAAACGAGCTCGCATCCCAGTGGTTGCCTGGTCCACTTAAAGAGTAATTTTTCCCGATTTCATAGCGTGCGTTTAGCCGATATAACGTGCGTTTAGGGTATACTGATTATATAGAAATAAATCGGTCATATCGATTTGGCGTTCGTTTAACCGCAGCGCGCATTTAACTGGAGTGGGTTTAACCGGATACTACTGTATATGGACAGTTTAATTGACCTATTTACTGTAGTAAAGATTGGGAAACTCATCTGTTGGAAATGAGTCCTATGAAAATGTCAGGTTTTTTGTGCTTTTTTTTTTCAACCCAAATATTGTAGCAATTTTTTAAAGTGAAAAAACAAAATATGAAGGTAAGAAAATGTTTCAAAACTCAATCTTTATAGACAGTTTATACAAGTAAGAAAAGCTGCAAAAGCTAAAAATATTTTTCTTCTTTAATATTTTACAGAGATTTTCCATAGTCAACCTGGTTTGGTACTCCTTCACAATTGGTGCCAGCACTGGTACAGTGGTAGTAGTCTAAGTTGTGTGGAGTTATATTCACAGGCTTTATTATGATCAGAGAGTGGAAATAATTTGGAAAGATTCATAGGGAGAAAAATAACAGCTTTATGAAACTTTTTGAAGAGTTATTATTCATATTTTTAAAGACTTTGAGTTAACAAATGTCTTCTCTTTTATTTTCAGATTACGAGAAGTTTCCAAAAGCAACAAATCTCTGGAAAAGATTAAACATTGAATTTCTGTGCTGCCAACTTTCAAGATCTCCTTTTTGGAAGAAGATTTTCAAATGTACTTTGTAGAATGTAAACCGTAAGAAATGCAGAACACTAACTAAGCTTATCAAATGTTTAACTGCTGGCTTCTTTGAAGATAGACACACTATATGCCTACAGTGTGTAGATCTTTGTTGTATTGTCTCTGTGGGAGCTGTAGATGCACATGTACATCATTAATTGACAACCAATTGTCATACTTATAAGTTCAGAGACAATTTGCATAGAGCTGGTGGTCTTTCTTATCAAATATTATCATGGACCTAGTGCCAACTCACTTACTCCCCTCTCAAAAAATTTAAATTAAATCATAAGTGCTTTTCAAACCTTAGTTTGAGAACGAGGAAAACCCTAGCTTTCAGTGTAGCAAGAGCTTTTAAAAATAAAAGACGCCCCAAAATAACGGGCGTTATTACTGTAATATGTGCTGAATGCTCAGACCATGCAGTTATATGTACAAAAATCGTTCTTTTGTTAAAAAAAAAAACTATATAATTATGTTTATTATTTTCAATAAACTCATACATAAGATAATTTTCTTTTTGAAATTAAAAGAAAAATTAAATAAAAATTGCTTTCTGTGTGTGCTTTTTAATCTCTTGTTCTGTGATGTTATGGCGTGTATCACTATCAGTCAGAATAATTCTATAATATATAGTAATATTTTTTGTAATTACCATTTATTTTTAACTGAATCGTTCTATTCTGTTTTTAAGAAAGTTAAATTTGTAGGGTCGCCTTGATTAAAATATTTGCTTATTTTTAATTATGTAGGCCTTCATATGATTTAGCTTAACAGATTTCATTTTTCAATCGTAATGTATACTGAAAATAAATTTTTCGATGATAAAGTTGAAAATTATTTCCCCTGGGGTTGGAATATTCAAATTTGATTGTAATTAAGAGAAAATAGCTCTAACAAATGCTTGAACTGTGAACTGCTATGGCTTATCCCTTGAATTTGAAATATTTACACCCCAAATTACCACAAACATAATGACACTGAGTGACAGCAAAATGAACAATCTAGAGCCAACCATATTGTCAGTTACAGCAGCCTATGAGCTACTACAACTAAGAATTTCATACCTTTAAAATCTTGCAACTAAGAATGCATTTTTATTCCTGGTTAATCAAAACATTTGCCTCCACCAAATGGGCTTATCACAAGCAAGGCTTTTCATTAATGAGAGGTTTTTTGCTTTGCAGCCACTCCCGTCTTACTGCCTCTCAGGGTCAATCTCACTACTGGCTTTTTTATTTTTCAAAGCTAAACTACATGTAATACTGCAGGGTATCCTATATAAACTTGGTAAAACTAGTGTATGGTTATTTTTGCCTTAAAAATGAAAATTCAATTATGTATATGGTTTACAGGTAAGCCTACTTAGGACTATTTGTATGGCATCCAGGGTGAAAACATTGGAAGTTTTGTTCAGAAAACTCTATTTAAATGTTTTTTTTTTCTTTTCTCTATATGTCTCGCATTATGTCCAAATGAGTCATAATTCGCAAGGCTTAGTTTGGAAATAAAGGCTTTCAAAGTTAAGCGGGTGTTCTGAAATAAAACTTTTTATTTTAAATATCAACGCTAAGTAAAACCATTTCTAAACAGTTATCACACCTAATTTCATGTTTTAGGTGTTGAATTTTAATTGTTAATGTTATATGATTGCTAAGGCCTCAACATCTTTATAGTCGTCTAAACTTTAAATGCTGTTTTCTCCCCTTTCTAATTTCAAAGTCCTAACCCTGCCAACTTGAAACGGTTAAAACTCCACACCGAAGCATGGTAGAGCTTTTCTGTGATACTAATATCTCACTACCTTCCATTTTCGACTTAGGACTCATTTGGACTGGTTGCAAGACATATTTTAAATTTTAAAAGTTTTAATATCTTTCCACAAATGATTAACACTAACAGTGTTATGATTTTTTTTACACTTGGAAGCTTAGATTAGTTAGATGTCTTGTCCAAAGCAGCAATGCATTCAAAAGTGTAAATTCGACCCTGGAAGAGAGGCTGTACAGCAAAATGAGTGTGGTTGCCAATTTTTTACATTTACTAAATGATTTTAAAATACTGTAACTTGCTTGAAAGGTTCTTGAATCTTCTTAACCCTGGAAGTGTGGTCAGCTGTAAAAATGGGAAGCTATTTTTGAAACTAAAAAAAACTAAAAGCTCTCTCAAGCAGTGAAAAGATTTTTCTAATACACATATCTTGATTTTGATCAAATTTATTGAATTTGGAATATAGGGGATCAGAAAAAACCGTTATCAAAAATAAGAGAAAAAAATGCCTTTAGACTAGAGGTTTAAAATTTAAGTATTCAAAGAGATCACAAACCAACCCCCTAGCTAATTAACTTATTTTCAGCCATTATTTCAGTTGTTTTATTGTTGAACGTAATGAAATACACCATAAACTTTTTAAACGACATAAGCCCAGAATCCTTTTGTCAATATTTGACCCTTTGATAGAAGTTACCAATTTTCTCAATTCAAATATCACCGCAACTCGACTCATTTTGTCATGCTGCTACACATTTTCTGTTACTGGTATGCTGCTATACTATGGTAACATGCATATAAAGTGGAAACCCTCAATAAAGACCACTCTTGTGTGACTTCAAATTTGAAGACATCTGCTTATAAGGGTATAATAATTTAAGGGGGGGGGGGGGG
>BMAT01003754.1:20435-31596 GCA_019649035.1 Elysia marginata | reverse complement strand
TTATTATTATTATTATTATTATTATTATTATTATTATTATGTGGCGTCATGGTCTAGTGGTAGACGCTGGGTTTTTGGACCGAGAAGCCAGAGGTTCGAGTCCTGATTTCGACAGGTCGACGTTTAATCTTTGAGAAAGGCTATTCACAAACACTTCTTCGCCTCACTCATGCATTAAAGGAGTACCCGACAATAGGCAGTGAAAGATCTGGTCAGAGTGCTAGTGTGATGAGTTTATTTGCTGCTCCTCTGTGTGAGCTCAGAAGGTACTTTGGTTGGTTATGGCTTTTGGGGGAACCCATGTGAGCATATTAGTGGATAAGCACTATGTAAAAACACTCTTTACTTATATTATTATTATAACCACCAACCAAGTGCATCATTACTGCATGTATTCAAACATGACTTTTCCACGCAATATGATTAAAAATGAAGACTGCAGAACGATGATGGCAAGACTACGAATTGCAGTCGAAGCGGACAAAGAATTGTAGATTCAACAGGAGGTTGCAATCATATTTGTACGGATTTATTAAATCCTTCATCTCCCCCCTCCCCCCAAAAAATGGATAAAGAAAGAAAATAGGCATAACTAGTGTATTATATGGAAAGCACTTCCTGCCATCAATTTTTACATTCAATTTATCAAAGTTAAAATATGTGTGACTTACTCTATTTTAGTGTATCAAATAGATTTGAAGGTCCATGATATTTAAAAAAAAACACTATAGGTACTTTAGTTCCGCATGTACCAACCTTCCCATAAGACTTGACCGCTCTCGGTATTCTCAGATGACTATTGATTCACTTTTTCAACTTATCCAACGATGACTTCATCCGATTTAAAAAAACAAAGTAGGTGTGAGGCCAGCTGCTGGTTTCGATAAGTTGGAAAGAAAACTGCAATTAGCAGGGGACAAAACCTCGAGTAATACCGTAAAACCAAATATGCTCAAATATGGGGATAACTTAGCTTTGATGGTACCTGATAAAGATGTTTGTGATTTATTTACTAGAGAAGGCATCTGACCATTTGACTTTTTCTAGGAAAACGAAGTACAATTGCAACTGTAGTTCATCTGCGACCCTCCCACCCCGAAGATAATAAATAGAAAAAAATTGGATACTTTTCTATCTCTTGCCCTCTCTCGCATGTTCACTGCTCATCGGCCTCTGGTTCGTGCCAAACAAACTTGAGTATTAACTGCTTTACCAGGCTGTGATCAAGTTTACTGCCTTGTATCATCTTTACTGTGTAGCAAACAGGACTTCGTTTTGAGAATCATCGCGAACAGCTGTCTGAGGCTATTTATACACTCCTTAACACTAGAACGCGAAAAGCTTTTTCCATGTGGCGACCTTCTCTTTAACAAAATACTTACAAGATCCAACCACTTAATTTTTACTTTATACTAATAGAACATAAATTTTGTTATCTGGGTAGATCTTCACTTGATAACTATAAAATGTAACAAAATCTTCCCTTGATTTTCCAACATTTATTCAAGAACTAAATCCTCAAGAGTCGTAGGTAAATCTTCATACCTAAAAACTTCATTGCTTAATGAAGATATTCAGAAAACTCTCCAGTTGCACAGTGAGCAATACCACGAAAACAGTGGCTACGATATTACTCTGTAATTATTTATTCTTTAAGATGGTTTAACCAGAATCGGTCAAGAGTAGATCTGTGCTGTAAAAGTGGACGATACTTAAGATAGAGGTTTACCGTGAGGGATAATATGATGATAGTAATAACCTTATAAAAAGTTTTATAACTTTTCTATTTCGTAAATATTGGGTGTAGATCTCCCCCCATCACAGAAAAAAAGGAAACATTATTCTAAAATTAAATGATGCTTTGATATGACTATTATGGATGAAGCAAATATTTTTAGAACTTTTTATTACAAAAGAATATTTTTTTTTACCTTCGTGCCCAGTTTTGCTAGAGCTCCCCGGTCTGTTTTTCAGGTGAGGCTGTGACCAACTTAAAGAGGTAATTCTGTCTTTCGTGTTGGGGGACAAAGCATTTTGATGGGTAGCAAAACAAATAAGGCTGTCTTCAAAAGGCTTTTTGCCCTGTATTTCTTTTTCACTACATTTATTTAAATTGTGGAAAATTGTATTTTGAGAGATATGACAAGTTTATAAAAGGAGGAAAAAAATGAACAGAAAATCTGTCGGTTAGGATGGTGAACGAAAATTTCGTCCACAATCACAATCTGTGTGTCATAGTTTCTATATTCCTTGGTGAATCATTCAAAATTCATGAAATTTCATTGCAATTTTTTTACATTAGATGTAGAACATTAAACGTTTTTGACTACGTGACTGTTCTTTTCTGTGTTATTTCTGAAAATATTTTGTCCCCCTTCACAAACGACAGTGTTGCAATCTGTCATCACAGCCGGAAGTACTTTGTACATTGTACTAAAATTGTACTACTTTTAGCATCGCGGTGTATACTGACAATGCAGTATTGATCCTAACACTCCCATTTGTCCATCACCCATTTCACCGAAGCCTGACGGAGTCAAGGCTAGCGACGAGGAACCACTTAAAACGCTATCTGTTGCATCGCCTATAGCTTAGTGATTAATATGTGGTAGGGCCTACTTCTGTGTGGCGAGCAAAACTATGTAAAAACCCTTCGTGTAGACTAAACATCTATGTAACTTGTAAGAAATATCGTGGCATGTCAGGGTTTTAACCTCGGAACTTCGGTTGGAAATCTGAGTGTCTACCAGTACCACTCGGCCACAAAGCCACCTCTGGGCTTGAATTACCATCCAGTGTACTCATATCCGTCGCAATTTTTCGAAGTACTTGACCGACCGTAATTAAGAACATTCTATGAGAATAATTTATGATTATTTCTGCCTGTGTTGATGTTGGTATGATAAGCCACCAGGCAGTCTGGTTTAGTTAGCACCGACTACAGTTACAGTGAAGCCTGAAGGAGTCCGAGCTAGCTATCGACGAGACAATGACAGGTGCAGCCAGTATTCTGTTTGTAGCCATTGAAACATAAAGAGTCAACAGCTGGTCCGCTATAGTGTTGGTTTAACTACTCAGTTGTCTTTCTCGTATTTTGCCTAAGCTAACAAAACAAAACAAGAAATCTACCGTACTCTCACAAGGAGTCATCAACGCTCCTATTTTTCCATACCTAATGTTTAGTTTTTTCGCAATTTATTCACTACTGAGCTTGGTTCTGGTTTTGATAAATTTTAAAACTGCTCAGTCCTCTTCACCTCTAGTTCCTCTTGATAATTATGAAAAACCTGCTTGACGATGTGCTAGTGAATAAAATGTTTACAATTAACGCTGACCAAAAAAAACAATTGGTTTAATGATAGGAAGAAAGTAACTGCTTTCGACCGCAAGAAAAAAAAATATCCGGTATCACTGAAATATATAACCAAATGCTCTACACGACAACATTCTCTTGTACATGTAAATTGTGGGATAGAAGAGACAATATACTGTGTAGCAATTTTTTCCACCATTAATACATGCAATTTTTTCTCACATTCATGTTAAATCGACTCTTTGAATTAAGAAAAATTCTTAAGTTTTTCTTGCATGGATAATCAATACTGCCGTGGACAAACCAAGTGCAGTGTCTCTCATGCGGTTTACACTGCAGATACTTCACTTGGTTTATCCTGGGCAGAATTGAAATCTTGGTTGAACTAAACTTTTGACCCGATTATAAGTCCTGTATTCTGCAACAAGTATCTCTAAGTCCCACTGTACTTTTTAATTGACCTGCTGTTCTAATTCATTGAAATATTATAAAGGTATGAAATTAGCAGTGGAGAGAAATAGGAATTTTAGTGGAAATGCCCGAAATGTCTGCCTTTAGTATGATTCGAACCTTTGACTTATAGATGCTTCGGCACCCACCGCCTTGCCACTTAGAGAAACATAGCTTCTACCATTTTGTTTTGTTTTGACTAGTAATTCTGTTCTAATTCATGTAGTTTTAGAAACTGTTTGCCTTTTCAAGATAAGATCCTTAATTTTTTCCCGTAATTAAATACTGTCAAGCTACCCACAATAGATAGGTGGAAATGCAAAAAAGATAACAATAGGCGGTACTTAAACAATCGGACTTTTTAAAACGCTATAACTATCAACAATGCGCGCGATGAGAATGACAAAGTTCCATCTCTACTGGGCATAGTTTGAGAAAATCGACTTTTGGCCCCGCACAGTTCTCCTGGTTGGTTGTTTGAATTTTAACGTCTCTTATCAACTGCAAGGTTATATCAGGGACGGCGCTTGGGACAATTGAAATCGTGCTGCCACACTGTGATGTAAGGAGCTCTTGCATACACCACACCCAGTCACATATCCTGACACCGGGCCAACCAGACGCACAGTTCTTCAACTAAATAAAATTTTTTAAATGTGTATAAAAACACCTAAAGAAAGGTCCGATCGCATCAATTCTTCATCTCAACACAGAAAACGGCTGTAGAGGTAGTATGATATGTGTAACTCAATTCCGCCAAAAAGTGGAGAGTCTACCTGGTGAATGTATACACGTATAGGTTTTCTCTTTTGGTTATCGCGGTTTTGATTTTTCTCCATCCGGATTTAACTTAGAATAACAATCTTATATAGATCTCTTATGTATTTAGATATAATAATTTTGTGTACTTCCAGTCTTGAAACAGTACGAAAGCATCGGTTGCTCCATGCGCCGTTCCAGTAAGGCCAATCACCTGAGTAATCACGGGTGAAAAAACAAGCCTCAGTACACGGTAGAGGTGACTCTGGCCATTGCTAGTTTTTTTTTATCATCAGGTCTGGGAGATAAACATTTGCTCACCATGAGCGCTGACTTCAACATCCGGGCCAGGAACAGCACGCCAGGGCAAACCAGACGTCAACAAGACTGGCTCGTGGTTTGTTCTTTTCGTTAAGTCTAATCTTTTCTGCCTGTCTCTCCGTCTCTCTATAATATTCTATCTCCCCCCCCCTCTTTCTGTCTTTTTGTTCTACCAATTTCTCACTCTTCTTTTCTCTGTGTCGGTCTGTCAGTGTCATTCTTCCTTCCTATCTGTCTGTCTGTCTGTTCCCCCTCCCTCCCTCCCTCTCTCTCTCTCTCTCTCTCTCTCTCTCTGTCTCTACGCCCCGTCTTCCCTCTCCCGAAACCCCAGACTCCTAGTTAAACAATAAATAATTTCTAGGGAAACAGAAGGTCTCCAAGTTTTCCGATGTTTTTATTTGCTTTCGAACATGACTTGGGTTTTTGTTTTTTTTATAAAGCTCGTATTTATTTTGCCCTCTTTGGTGCGGGAGAAAATTGTGTTTTGGTTTCGTTTGACAAACCCCGGCAAAAAGCAGTTTTCGGGTTCAGTCGCAGTGTCGGCCACTCTCAAATCAATTTTCTTCAGACTAAAATCTGAAGTTCAAGGGAAAACCAAATTGATAGAAGGCGCTTTTATTAACTAAAACTTTTAGTCAATCTCAAAATCTCCTAAGTCTTAGAATAGTGGCCGGGGCTACCGTATTTTAACTTAGAGCTTTTTGAGGAAGTTTATAGCAAGCTTAAAATTTATCCAAACATTTAACCTTGGTCAAACTGAAAATAATGGTTTTGGCAGTTTAGCATCTTTACAACTGTTATTTGAATCTAAACTCTCTTTAATGATATGGCAAAACCACTGCTTATAATTTGGTTACAACATTTTGCGCAAGTTTTTTTTTAATTTATACATGTATGGCCTTTTTTCACCTGCCCGTTTTTATTGATAAGTTGTTGGAAGTTTATACTGGATGGTGGCAATACTAGTATTGTTTATTTCTTATAACCACTGAAACACAATCAACAGGAAATTAAACATTTCTAAAAATCTACTAATCGTAATGTCTATCCTCAAATTAGAACTCTGCTTTATTCAATTAAGGCGCAGCATAATAGTTTTTTTTTGTTTGTACAATGGTGTTTATTGACCAAACACGGCAAAAATGTAAAACTCTGTTCTGTACTTATCTGGAGTTCCAGTTTTTTTTTTTTTAAAGAACTAAAAGTATTAGCAATAGTCCTAAGTCCATTTCATCGATGTGCATTTGTATTCAAGTTGAAATAAACTACTGTTTTTTTTTATTTATCATCATATAATAAGAAACATTAAACAAGAGCTTGACAGATCACAATAGTTACACATGTACCGAGCATACTGTCTTTTTTAATTAGCAAAAAGTTCAACAGAAACTATGCATTAAGTCGTAGGATATTTATGTTATTTTTTTACACATTTGTTTTTTTTTTTTGAAAAGCAATTTATATCGCACCACATTTTTATCGTAGCCTATAAAATTTCTAGGCGCTTACAAAATAAAAAGAGTGGATATCATGAAGCAAAAAAAGGAGGAAAATAAAACTTTCTTTGCAATAAAGGAATGCGAATATGCGTTTTAAGAAAGAAGAAAAGTGTCCACAAGTTTGTTCTATTTCCTAGGCCTCAGCCAAGGAGCAATTACCTTTAAAAGGAAAAAAAAACCGTGGCCTGATCGAAGACATGCCGGACTATGCTAATATTGTCAATAGCAATCAATGCTTTCAATGGGTGACCCATACAGATCCGACCAAGTGTACTTACTGCGAACTACGAGGACTTTGCAAAAGGGCTTCTTATTCGCACCTTGTTGGTACATTGAGGAAGATCAGGATATAATTATGCAAATAGCAAAAAGGGGTTATGTTTGGGTGTGCGGCACTGAAGAAAAAACGGAGGAACGCTCCGTGTACTCGTCAGCCCGCAAAAACAAACTTGGCCGCTATAGAAGTTCCTGCAAATGCAGTGTTTCTGCTGTATTTAATTTAAACTGCCCTCTCCATTTAGACTGCTTTACGAGGACTGGATTCTCTCGATTAAACTTTATGATTTGATTTCCCTATCAGGTCAGTTGTGATTATAATAATAATTTATGTTTTATTCAAACTAAATAGCGGTCGGTTAGTAAGAAATTAGCCACATTAGCAAAGGTTCTAACATTATGCCCCCCCCCCTTTTTTCAAGAAAACAAGGAACCACAAACACATAATCTCTTGCCCGAGTAAAGAATATAAAAATGTAAACGATAAATGATTTTGTTTTTTGATACATGTAAGAGTCAACAACATATATTAAGACACTAATGAATATTTTGACCAAGAGATCTTGTTCGGTATATATAACCTACTGTTATAAGTAGGCAAGCTGATCTGAAGCCATTTAAACTAGCCACTAAAACTAACATTATTGGCTTGAAAAAGTAAATCAGCTTAAGCTGTGATGATTTAATGGTAAAAGAAAAAAAAACTTTAATTCACAGCAAGAAAACCCCAGCAATTACGTTTTGTGAGTAAATATTGTTTTAGGTAATGGAATGTCGAAAATGCATCTAGGAGATGCTTAGATTTACACACACTTTCTTAAATGTTGTACCGACATGAAACCAAATACACGTACAAACTCAATTTGTTTATTTAGTCGATTTGACGTGGATCACCATACTGTTAGTTGCACCTGTGATCTGGTCCACGCTGACTCCAGCCACTCAGCCACGCCTGGTTGCACAGCGAAGTCCCTCAGACCCCAGGCACATGTAAGGATTAGTCTGGTAGGATTGGATTGAAGCAAAACAACGCAGATATAAACAGCCGTCCAGACCAGCAGACCTCAGACCGCACATATCAAAATACAGTCGGCTCTCTTTAAACAGAATTTCTAGGGACTGAAAAATAATTATGGATGAAATAAGTTTTGGTTAAGCCTGAGTGATCTCGAGATTTTATAATAAAATTGAGTTGGCTTGCTAAGGAATGCAATAAATTTTTTGTGTTTTGAATCATATTATGAGTTATCCGAAATAGGTTCTAAAATTCTACAAGTAGAATTATTTTGCAGTTGACTTTTGAGTTTTCTAGCAGGGCACCCGCACTATGCATATGTTACATACGCCTATTAATAAATTTTATATACTAAATCAAAACTTCATTTAAGCAACCAAAATTAGATTTTCATATGAATGCAGATGAAACCCGAATTTATTTACCCCTAAAATGGTGAAAGCTTCTTGGCATTTCTAGAAAAGTGCTTAAACGGCATCAAACGATTCTTCACTATGAAGTAGAAAATTCTGTTGCACGCTTTTATAATACCATGCACATATTATTGAACGTATAGCATATTCACTATATTAATGTGATTTTGTATCTGTATTATATAAGATCTCTTGTTTTAAGCTGATACATGCATATATATATATATATATCTGCGCGATGGGTTTCCAACCAGATCACTGAGGGATCACAAGTTGCGAGACTTGAGACTTAGGGCATTTTGTGGCATGGTGGTGCCACGCCCCATACAGCGGTTTTGACAACAGTTTATAATTGAAATATATTACCCCTTTCCAAGATAGTCCTGATATCGCTCCATCTGACTAAAATCTCATCGACCCCATCGAGTGCCAACATGAAGACACGAAGTTTGACTTATAATATGAAACCTCCAAAATGTGAACGGCTGAATGCAGAAGTTTGGCCGAACGTTCTTCAGGGAGGCATTTAAAATTATAGTTTCATACACTAGCACACCGTCGGTAAAAATTCACCAAGCCGTCATAACAACTACATGTATGTTGAAAGGAGACATTTAAAGTCAGGAACTTTGGTGCAAGTTTGAAGGAGTTACGAGAAAAATGTTATATGTTACACCGATTTTCCCATTATTTTCCGAGCGACCCCCATATTTATGTGATTCTTGGGTAGACACATTTCATTGTTATCTGTACAGTAACGTTGTCAGCTCAAAAATCATATAATGTACTTGTATAAGGTCTTGCTTTCAGTGAGGCTTTGCTTTTAACTAAAATGTTTTAAGCCTGATCGTTCCGCAAGTTAATCCAAATGACCCTTCATAAATACCACATTAGAAAAAAGGTCAACACAACTTGTCAACTTTCGAGATCTTGTACACACAAATGTTAATGGCCGTATGAAGATTATCGCACGTTTTCGTGACAGAACGCTAAAATAATGCCTTATGTTATTTTATTTATTGATATGGGCAAAATCCGCCTGACCCTTAATTTTATTAAAGTTGAAACTAAAGAATGAGATGTTTTATAACAGAGGTTCGCAAGTCCGTAATTATTTAGCAATATAGCATGAAAAAGCCTGTCTTTAGAAAGACACACAAACACAATCTTTTTGCATGCATGTAGTAATGAAAGGAATACTTTCTTGAGTTGTCAATGGATGTGAACAGAGATTAAGTAATGTAAGGATACCGGTTCTTCTTTTAAATTCAGCCTGACTCCTCTGTCTACATGGCTGAACACGTTCAAAGAACTTCAAAAAACATTTGTAAAGTAACCTTTCCCCTCTTTTTCTGTTATTCCCGAGATATTAACAGCAAAGTAAAAACTTAAAAATAAAAAATCAGCGCAAAAAATCCTTCTTTTAATCATTTTCATATCCCATAAATTTCCAGACCTTCAGTTTTGTCGTGTTCCGGCCTGCACGTAGAAAACAAAGTCCCCCCCCCCCCCTTTTCTCAAAAGTCCGTAAAACTATCAAAGAACTCAAACTTGTTACAACGAAATTGAAAGACTGGAACATCAAAGAATAATTATGATGACAAGTCAAAGACTTAAAAGGAGATTTAATTGTGTTTTGGTAAAAGCTTCGAACTATTACTACAACTACAAGCTTAGACAGCTCTGTAGAGTGAAAGACATTATTTCTTGTCATGTTTCTCTGATTCAATCGATTGCCTAGAACTTTGTTGCTAGGCATACAAACTATTAGAGTTGAAGAGGGGAAAAGTTGTAGTTGTCATAACGAGACCAAAATTTAATTACAACCAGTCGTTTGCGTAAGAGTACAATGCGTTTGTTAGAAATTCTGAACAAGAATAAAATAGGAAAAACTAGTGAATACCTGAAAAACAAAACTGACAATGAAAGTGTACATCAATGCTGATTGTGACCAATTCCAAAAACGATTTTAGTGCTAGGTTTCTATTTTTTTCATTCAATACTACGAAAGGACCTTGTTTTCAACTTATTAAAAGTAATTCATTCGAAACTGACAGCAAAAATAAAACCCATTTTTATGCGCAATTGCAATGAACGTAAAGAACATGAAAGAACATTAAAAAAATGTATTGAGGGAGATCCCATTATTATGCCAGACACCAACGTTGTTATGAAAAAAATTTTAAAGAAAATAAAAGAGATTAGTTTTTCTACTCCTCTTTTCTTACGATAAATTCTTTACAGATCTATGTCCAAAATTTGAAAACGATTTTCTCAATTATACTTTTTTTTGAAAGAAATCTGAAAAGAGCAAAACCATGTAAAGAAAGCGGAACATTTTATTTCATAATCATAGATCAGGCAAAACCAGGGAAAATGAAAAAAAGACAAATTTTGATGCTAAGAAAGATAAAAACACTCCTTAGCATCATTGCACCAATCTTGAGGTATCTTTTACGACCGATTATAAACTGAGATAGCGGGCTAGACTTTGGCTTTTTAAGTCATTTATAGTGTGAAGGAAAATATCTACGGAAAACTTGGAAGAAAAGATAGTATACAGTGTTAAAGAGTACAAAACAAAGATAAGCTGCCAGTGGGGATTGCCGCTGGACGTTTTTCGAGCGTATATCTCTGTCCTAGTTGAACAACAAAAACAATAAATAACAACAAAAAATTTTTTTGTGCCAGATGCAAAAAGTAATACTTCAAGGTTCAGGATAACCATGTATTCCATTCTTCTTCTTACTGTAAGCGTAAAAATTTACAGGTATAAAGAATGAACGCCAATAGATTTTTAAAAATTAAAAAAAACCAACTATTTTCTTTACTTCGTGAATAATAGACCTCCCTTCAACTTTCTTAGCAAAGGCGAATCAAGTAACTGTTAATCTTCAGTGCATAGCAATGCAATGAAGCACAAACAAACAAGAATAACCGCTCTGTCTAATTTACCGTTTCAACTCTATACAAGCCTTCCACCCTTTACCCATACACCTAACTTCAGCCTTGCTCACACTAACTCAAATTCTAGTCTTTTCCAACAAATTTTCTGTTGCTTGACGTTTTCTGATTGCAATAGCAGCACATTGCGATTCTAACAATGCAACTTTAT
>BMAT01003751.1:20805-32905 GCA_019649035.1 Elysia marginata | reverse complement strand
CAGGCAGAAAGACAGAGAGTCTTAATGTAAACTTTCTCCGAATGTGACTCGACTGAAAAAAATCTCTTTTAATCATTTTTTGTTGCTTTTCATTTTGATCATTTCCTTCTTCACACAGTCATGATGGTTTTAGCTTGTCTATTAAGATTTTACATGCAGTAATGTTGTTGTTTTCCCCTCACATTACAGTTGTAAGAAATTAGAATATGCTCCCTACTGGCTCCTATGTGGCACCTGCACATAGACCTAAGTAGTTGATTTCATTGATTTGATTTTGTTTTATCCACTTTAAGACTGATTGGCAACCAGTCGTGGACGAAGGAAAGGGAGACCGGATACATTATTGCTCTCTTTCTTAGTTCCAGAAGTAAAAAGTAGGTGAAGAAATAAAGTGAATTGAGACCTTGCGAGCGGACGACGATAACGTATAACATAATAACACCCATAGGTAGCATAGGTTTTTACAACAGGCGATTGGCTAACGGACCCCGTCAAACGGAGCTCGGCTCCCGGTAGATCAACGTTTAGTCTCATGTGTTTAAGGAGCACCCAACTATAGGCAGTGAAAGATCTTGTCAGTATGCTAGAGTGATGCGCTACATTTACTGCCCCTTTGCCGGTTCAAGGGCACTTTTGGTTGGTAATGGCCGGTCGGGTAACCCATGTAAAGTTTTTAGAGCATTATTTATGTGAGTGGATTTGACGATATATAAAAGTGCTCTTTACTCTTTAGGCTTTTTTTTTTTATTTAAAGGTCTCTCTCAAATTTTAATTTCCGACATCTGACTCATTTAGACTGATTGCAATACAGTAAAAAACACAAACAAACCCGGCTTTGTTATTTTCTCAAAAACAACAAAAAAGCTACAACAAAAGACAGACAATGCAACCTAAAAGAAACCATGCCTCGGGTTTTGATATTAAGCAAGATCAGAAATTTGAAGAGAGTATTTTGTTTTTGTGTGATTCTCATCCGCATTAAGGAGCCTTCAAGTTGAGCACAAAATCTTCAATGTGAAATAAAGTTAAAAAAACCCAGTATTGCTTAATGATAAGTCCAGTATTTATTCAGAGTGACACTATACACAAAAAGAGAGAAAGCTTTGATAGTGTATTGTTGCTGTTCTATCACAAACATCCACAAACCGTAAACAAAATTCTACCATAATTTTTTCGTACAAATCGCACATGTTTTATGGAAGACATACTCTCAATACAACCTAGATTTCATGTGCAAGTATTTTATTGTAATAGTCGTCAATCTATTATCCAAGTCGTCAACAATTTGACGAAATTTAGGATCAAATAAAGATGGCATGATTGATTTGTCTCGTCGGCACCAATGCATTAATGTCCACGAACCAATCGTCTGCCTTAAAATGCACCCTGCCTATAAATATTTTAACGTCATACGTTTTCGTCGTCCACACGCAAGGTCTTTAGTTGGTAGCTTGAATGCGGTACCTAAAACACATTATTCAAACAACGTCTGTTCATTTCCTCCCCCTTTTACTTCTAGTTCTAACGCCACCACTCGTGTTTAACGTTTGAAATGACATTGTAGGCCTACTTGGGCCTTCAAATCTGTTCCTACACGGTGATGCAATGTTATACGCGTCACGTCTTCATGCGGTTCAAACTTTGAGTATGGTGGCCTAGGGTTCAGGGGCTTGAGACAAGTGTGGATTTATTAATTATGATGTGCCGTGGATGTAATGGCTGAACTAGGCTTAGATCACGATTAACCATTTTGCCCGGTGGAAAACAAAGGAGGGTCAACAGTCCAAATCTGCAGAAAACTTAAAGCATTAGAAGTGATAACTTCTCAGGGGGGAAGGGGGGTGGGTGGGTGGATTTTATAAAGAGGTAAGCAAGTGCCAAATGGCACGAGGTTAGCCTACCAATATCAGTGTCAGCCATCATGTCACGTCTCTGTCTGTCTACTAGTGTCTAGCAATATGCAGTAACCACTTAGGTCAAATTTGCCCTCCCAAAAAACCCACACTTCACAATCTTCACTCAGTTTTCACTTTTCAGGGGCTTCGGCAGACCGTGAAGATTAAAATTTTGAAATGTGAACTGAGATCACGGCAATCACGCTAGTACTTTTTTCCCTGCGGAAAATCTCACCCTTGAACACCAACTGCAACCGCCGGTAGGGCTAACTTATAAAGATTCATGCGTGAAAAGAAAACTTTTGTTCCTGAACAAAAGTCATTGTCACTAAACATTTGTTATCAGCATGTCAAAAGGTTTGAACATTTAACTGGAGTCGACTCATAGTTATCTACACATGTAAAATTGTAATGATGTGTGCGGAAACGCGCAACTCCACGAACCAAAATATTTTTTTTCTCGTGCTGTCAAAGGGACGTCACTCACAACTTCAAAAGTTGAAAAGTTTGTCTTTTTGACGTTTTTGTGAGAAACAACACGGCGAGCACGCAACCAGTGCAGTCAGCCACTTGTCAGTCACTGCAGTGCACCGGGCCGCAAGAAGTCAACTCCTCAAGCTCACCAAAGTTACATTATAATTAAGTAAGTTTATAATCTAAATCAAGAGAGATTTTCTTGATATTTTGTCATGCGCATCTAGATCTAGTGCTAAATTTAGATTTAATCTAAGCTGCATTGGGTCTAGATCTAGAATTACTTAGTTTGAACCTGGTTGCCTACAGGTAGAAGTAAGAACCTTCACAAAAACATATTAGATCTAGATCTAATCTAGATCTAGAAGTCTCAGTGGCTTATTTTTTTTATCGGAAATCTATCGAGAATTGGTCACTTTCGTTTATAAGTTAAACAAAGAGTTGGTTTCCTATTTTCATTGAAGTGATTATTTGGTTTAGATCTTGATTTAGGACATGTAGGCCTAGGCTATAGATCTAGGCCTTAAAATTGTGTGGTGAAATTGGTCACCTTTGACCCTGTTGTGGATGCAGTTATGAACCCAAGCTGCTGAACTGGGTGTCCCCTGTATGCCTGCACCCTATGTAACATGTCAGGGGCCCCAGGGGTTGGTGCAGGACTGCGTCTCGCCACTGGGCCTAAATCACAATATTGCCATTATTGGTAGTACGGGTGGGGTAGCGACCCACTCATGATTGGGTCAAGTGCTAGATCTAGGCCCTGTCTTTATGTGTCTCTAAATTCTCAGTCGCTGTGCCTATGATAGCAAGCTGGGCTGGCTAGGGTAGACATTATTGACAGGAAGGAGTTCAGCAGCCACTGCTGGTTGCGACAGAAGTGCAGTGGTTCTGCCAGTGTTTTGGGAGTGTCTTGCTGGTCGCGGTGAGGCCGGACCGCGTAAGCTTCTCTGGGTACTGGTGGATGCCTCATGAGGGTTTGCAGTGCAGCTGGAGAGGCTGACTGGACCGGAGGTCTGCTGGACTCTACTCCTCCTATCTTGCTGTCTGACTGTTGCTGGAAGTCTCTCGCTGGGCTGCAGGGTAGCTGGAGGCTGACTGGGACAGGGGTCATTCCAGTGACAGTTGGTGAGGTAGCAATCTCTCTCTATATATAGGGTCGTGGTGCAGCAGGTAGGCTGGCCAGGCTGGGGGAGATTTTGCTGGCTGTTGGGCAGAAGTGTCTTGCTGGTCGCGGTGAGGCCAGGAGGGCTAGCCGGGCTGGGGGAGCTTCTGTTTGCAGTTGGTGGGGGCCTTGGCTGGGTCGTTGCGGAGCCAGGGGGGCAAGTGAGGCCAGTGGAGGTCTGCAGCCTCTACCCTCCTTCTCATCCTATCAGGAGGGAGGAGTGTTGTGGACGCAGTACAGAACCCAAGCTGCTGAACTGGGTTTCCCCTGTATGCCTGCACCCTATGTAACATGTCAGAGGCCCCAGGGGTTGGTGCAGGACTGCATCTCGCCACTGGGCCTAAATCACAATAACCGGGTACTCCGTGGGGAAAGACTTCCATACCGATGCGCCAGTAAAAGTAACGAAATGAAGGAAGTCTGTTTACAAAATGGCGTCACATATACACTTGCGTTGTCCGAGTGGTGAAAGAAAATTCCATTTATATAAAAATACAACGCACTAGACCAATGTCCAGTGAATATTCATCCATTAACATTGGATTAGTCATATTGTAGCAGGTAACAAGTTTATCGAGTGCTTTAAATTAATTTCAAAGTGGCGCCTCGGTATGGAAGTGATTCCCTCCGTGGAGTTACGGAGATAGGCGGAGGAAGCCGAGGCCTGACGGCGGGCCCGAGGCTGAACTGCAGCGCTCAAGGACTTGTCAGTCTTGGAGTCATCAGTGTTGTGGAAAATTGTGTTATCAAGTACCTTCTGTTCTACAACCTGACTCCGAGGCCTTCATTCCCACCTGTTGGGATACATTGTTATAATATTGCTGAGAATTGTGTACTCGCTTCTAGGGTTTTAGGGTAGTTAGATTAGCCTTATTAGTGTTAGCGTAGTTAACGGCCTCCTGTACACAAATTTGGTGTCAGAAGTGGGATTCGAATCCACGCCCACAATAGTGGACCAGAATTGCTGTTCAAGACATTTCCCCGGTGGGAATGAGTCCCTGATTTGCAGTTGCAGGGAAAGTTTCCAAAAGGTAGAGCATGACACCATGAGTGTGAGATCACAGAGCTCCTGTTAAGGTAAGTTCTACTCTTTGAGTGTATGAGGGAGTGAGTACACTTTTCTCATATTCCTTTATTTCATTTCGTAAGGGGGGGGGGATCTGAAAAATAGGAGAGGGAGGAGTGTGGTGAAATTGGTCATTTTTTACCCGGTACTCCATGCAGTGACGGAGATCGGCAGAGGAAGCAGAGGCCTGACGGCGGGCCCGAGGCTGAACTGCAGCGCTCAAGAACTTGTCAGTCTTGGAGTTGTCAGTGTTGTGGAGAGTTGTGTTATAAAGTACCTTCTGTAATTTTAAAAATTTAATTTTTTAATTTTTAAATTTTATCTGATTTTACAGAAGTAAGGGATCCTGTGCAGCAAGGTGCATTATTTTGTATGATAACTAGCATTACTGACTGAAAATAAAAGATTATGAGGATGGAACTAAAAAAAATAACTGTGTCAGCCCAGTGAGGACATCCTGCCCTAGCGCCAAGACCTTGTTTTTTTTTATTCTCTATATATTATATCCCTCTTGTGTAGACAAAGACATAAAACTTATGGGCTCAGGCCTTTATTTGTCAAGTGTTCAAGAGTTAGAGAGCGTGTCCTAAATTTGCTTTGCAGTAAAATGTGGTTACAAATTGCTAACATGGTGAAGAAAACTAATCAGCAAGTAAATGTACGAAATGGATAAAACGAGACAAGGCAAAAATCACCATATAGCTATAGATATAACTCCACCCTGTAACTTTTAGAAATTAGGCTAAAGGCTATTAGGATCAAGACTGGATTCCTAGACCAGCGTAGATTAAAGTAGAAGAAAAAAACTAGAGCTGAGACATATACAAGAGAGTAACTAGACAAGTTTTCTTTAAATTTGCATTGTTGCTTCCAGATGTAGAAAAGCTGAAGGACAATTCCCTGGTAATAATTCCACAGATAACTGATCTGACTTAACATTTGAAGGCAAACATGATTGATGTCCTTTATCTTTTTAAATTTTTGAAGCAGCTAAAAGGACAATGTAAGATTGCATGTCATTTTAGAGATACATCAATTTGAAGAGCACATTTTTTTCTGTTATCGAAATAACACAGGTAATGTTGCTGCTGCAGTGTGTATATGGGCAAAAATAATGGCATACTGAGCCAAGGTTGTTGCCAGCATTCCTACATCCTGACCGAACCCGCGCTTCGGTGGCGGCTACAAAATTTGCTTGACAAAGAATTTGATCACCTGCTCCTGCCCACTGAGCCTGTCATCTTCAAGGACTAAAAAAACCTGGCAGAAAAAAAGCAGTAACTTAACCAATTTATAACTACTGACCACTCACTGACACTGACAGCCACCTGCTGCCTCACATGCTGTTATCATGTCTTAAGGTATTTAAGACAATTGGTTAACAACACATGGTTTATTCTTGAAAATAACATAGACATTATCATGGACGCAGCCATGGTGGATAAGGCAACTGAGGGAAAAGAACATGTATACAAGGGAAGTCATTCTGTAATTGAAGTTATTACAATAGAAGATAAGTTAAAGTTGCTTCCCTTAGTTACTACCATAGTCAATACATTACACATGCCTAACCAGGCCTGGCCATTCTTTATATTGTTTAAGCCTTACATCTGTAACTGTAGACGCCCCCAAGCTTTCTTTGCTGCACACTGACTCTCAGCTTTAGTTGATGCATCACATGTTGGTGATGGGCCCCACCCTTGAGCTGAGGGGTTGGTGGTTATGCTGCTTAATTCACGTGGAAGTTGGAATAGCTTAGCTGTGCAATTTTTTTTGGCCAACAAAGATCTAAAACATATACATAGCTTTTGTCAACATCTGACTATTGCAATTGTATACAGATTAATTCACTGAGACCTCTCATTTTTGTAGCAGTCTAGTTTAGCCAGGAGTTTATGGGGATATGAAAACTAAAAGTAATTAATGTGGGATTGATTAGAAAATTGACTATTTCAGTGTATGCAAGGTGCATGAGTTTATCAGTAATCTGGTGCTGTTTACATGTTACAGCGATTAAAATCGTCATGGAAATTCACCATAAAAGTCAGGCCATTTTTAACAGTCTTATTCTAATCTTCAGGTCAAACCTAAATCAATTATTATAAGATCGAAAGATTTTAAAGGTATGAAATTAGTAGTGGAGAGAAGTAGGCTTTAAGTGGAAATGCCCAAAATGTCTGCCCTTATGCAGTTTTTTACTTCGGTACTTAAATTTTGCTAAAATGACTGTTTTTTTCTGTATTTATCAGTTTTTTTCCAGATGATGATGCTTGTGACAAATCATTGATGTTGACTAGCCACAGATCCAAGATGCACACACTCATCAAACAAGGTTTCAGTGTACAACACTGCAGCAAATTCTTATATCACAAACTCTTTCAGCAGCAACTACCCCAAAGCGGGTCATATAGACTCCCTCAATATTGTGTTTATAGACAAGCAAGGCAACTCCTCAGACAGCTACATGGAAGGAAATGTTTTATTAACAACTCAAATAAATTCATTCTATGTTCTTCACAAAGAAATTTCATTTCTTTTTCTGACAATACTTGCCACAACCCTAGTCCAGGCCATAAACTTCTAAAACCATTTCATAACCATAAAGCTGAGGCTCAAGATCAGAGACCATTTAATCTGAGCCAGTTAGCTGCAGAATTTGGCACAGCACAGCCCCAGGACGTGTCCTCCAAGTTCAGTATCAGTAACCCGGTGTATGCAGCCTACCTAGACAGTCTGTTGGCTGAGCATGAATCACTCCAGGGAGGTCATGATTCATCCCCTGATGCAAGCTTAAGCCCAGACAGCCATCCCCAGGGGGTGCTATCCAGACAAAGCTTCCTGCACTCTGCAGTTGGAGTCATAAAAAAACTGAAGGCAAAGCATCAGGAAATGAGTGAACTCTCTGATCTTTTGAACAGTAAGTTTTCTTTAAAGAATAACTCCAATAGCTTAAATATACATTTTGTAGCTGAAACTACTAGTTTTAGAAATTTTTCGTTTGTTAGGTATTTCTTAAAAAGAAAAAAAAACACCGTGTTAAAACAGATTTGGTCCGCCTCCTGTAAACTTGTTTGGGTAACTTACTTAAAGCTCACACAGCATTCTATCTTGTCCCCCATATGTTCTAACTTCTTACTTTCTGACTTTCTCTGCAGGTGAAACTGATTCTGATATGAAGAAAATGATGGAATCTGAACTGGTGTTGTACAGGGCTCAGTTGGAAGATATTGAGGAAGAGGTACAGCACAGCAAAGCTAGACTGACAATTGTCACTGTACAAGTTTTACAAATTCAAATTGTATTTCTCTTTGGATTTTATGTTGATGTTTTACAGCACAAGCCTAGATTAAGAATAATGCAGGTGGTTACGTCCTAAAGACTTTATTTGCACTGCACAGAGTGAATGATATTTAGCTGCAGTGTGTGAAACAAGTAACATTTCCAGAATTCTAAAGACCACACTAGACACTTGTTTTAGATGCCTCTCTTAGACGACCGGATACTAATGCTCAAAAAGGTTCTTGTAATTCATGAATTAGAAACTCTTAGATAACATACCCCAGCCTCCCAATCCTTTGACGATATCTTCTGAAATTATATATGTAAACAAGTAGGCCTATGTCAGATGGGAAGAAATGAAATGTCATTTTTTTTGTTTGCTGTATTTGAAATTATGTAATTTTAAAAAAATATATGTAAATATAAAGTTTATGGTACATTTTTATTCTTACCTTCTCCAGCTTATAGATGTACTGGTTGGTGATGACCCAGCCGACAACAGTGACATCATGCTGGAAGTCACTGCAGGGGTCGGAGGCCAGGAAGCCATGTTGTTCTGTCTGGAGATTTTCAACATGTATTGTAACTATGCTGCCCGCAAAGGTTGGCAGTTGACGGAACCATTCAGCGACACAAGCTCTGAACAAGGTCAGTTGTGGCAGGTCAAGAAAGCCGCACCATAAGTACTCTTCACAGCTTTGTATTTTTCATATTTCAGTCCAGATAATTCAAACCTCATAAATCGAACACTTGTTTTATTCAAACACTATTTATATTACTGATCTTATTTTTCTTTTTTAAAACATTCAGATTAGTTGAAAGGTAAGCTTTGTGCCCATTGGGTTTAAAATATCCCTACTAGACTGTGCACCTTTTATTTAATTTAAATGGTGTTAAGAACTTGCTCTGTGAAGTCTCAGTCAGAGTCCATTAACTTGGTAATAGTGAAGTGAAAGGAAAGTTTGCTAGGTTCTTGGCCAAAGACACTGTAACACTGCTTCAATGACACTTGGCCAAAGCAAAATACATGTGTTTTAATTAATAATCTCACCTCCCCCCGATCCTGCCTCTTTCTTTTTTTGTCTCTGTGGCACCTTTTCCTCCCCCCGTCCCTCTCCCTCTTGCTCACAAAGACACCCACTTTTTCTCACTTTCACCATCTCCTTCCTGGTCTCTCTTTTTTAACCTTACCATCTACTAATGCGGTCTATCCTCCCTTCAAGGTGGAGCTCGCAAAGCCAGTGTAGAGATAAGTGGAGACGGTGTGTACAGACAGCTGAAGCACGAAGGCGGAGTCCATCGCGTTCAGAGAGTGCCCAAGACTGAGAAGGCTGGCAGGATACACACAAGCACTATCACCGTCTCGGTCATGCCTGTTCCTAGAGAGGTTTGACCAGACTTGATGTTTAACCCTTTATTGAGGCTTTTCCCACAAATGACTTTACTGTATGAAATCTACAAACTTCTCCATTTGTGTACTACAAAAGTTTTAAATGATCATGAGTAAAAAGTTTTGTATTCAATAAAACATACCTAGCAAATTAGAGAATCACAAACGATATAGAATTAACTTTTCCTGAAAAATCCTGAAAAATGTTTAAAATAATGACTCTCTCTCTCTCTTGTGTGACTTAGATTGATCTCGACATCCGACAGCAGGATCTTAAGGTAGAGACTTTCAGGAACAGTGGGCCTGGAGGCCAATCTGTCAACACGACAGACAGTGCTGTACGCATCACGCATCTCCCGACAGGTTCGTGGGCTATTTCTCCTGCCTTTTATTAAAGTCAAGCTTGAAAGCTTTAGCAAGAAGGCATTGCTCTGATTGAAAGTTTGAAACAGTTTTTTATTTAAGTGACCAGGATAAGTCAGGATTTTGACGCATGGAGTCATTAACATTTCATACATCTTTTATTTTCCCAACAAGAGATTGCAAAAATTCTAGCTCTAGCTTATCTCTACCTTGAGT
The DNA here is from genome assembly GCA_019649035.1 of Elysia marginata. Taxonomy (NCBI): domain Eukaryota; kingdom Metazoa; phylum Mollusca; class Gastropoda; family Plakobranchidae; genus Elysia; species Elysia marginata. The sequence continues at coordinate 23,060 of BMAT01003751.1, read as the reverse complement.
TTTCTTTCCTTGTAAGGGTTATGGAAATATTTAGCTATACATCACCTTATTACATTCAAGACTGAAACATAATTAGTCTGAGCAACTTATGCCTGATTCACCCTGGCTGCCTCACATTTATACTTTGATGACATATCTATCAGTCTCCAAAAATATACGGAAACGGAGAGGCTTCTCTCATTCTATTTAGTCTGACACTCCCAGATATCTTTGAAAAAAATTCTTGGCATGGATTTATCCCTACTTTACATCTCAGCACTACGGTACTTAGAATTTAAACTTTAGTTGCTAATTTTTTTTTTGGTAAACAAACCTGATGCAAATGAAGTCTTATTCATGCAACTAAGGTCCTTTGCCGTTTGCCACATAGTATAAGAGTCTTAAAATTCAGTTTTATCAATAATCATTAGATTGAAAAAAAAATTTCTTGCAACCCGATTTTGAAGATATAATGTCATAGGCTTGATTTGAATATGTACAGTAAAAAAAGGTTTTTGACCCTCTTTTTTTTGTTCAATATATATCAAGAAAATTTCAAAACCCTCTCATAGAATTGAAAAAGTTAAAATCTGTCAGATGTAATGAAATTTGAATTAAAAGAAAATATAGAAATTTCAACGATTTTTTTCCTTTTTTATTTATTCAAATTGTCTCCCTTATCACTTAAGGATGTATGCACAATTTTGTAATTTTTTAGGAGAAGGCCTTAAGTGAGAACTGTTTTTCAGGGATGCAAGTTTTCCGATTTTAATCGGAATTCCGATTTTTTCGTCTCCCCCGATTTTTTCGATTTTCGTATTCCTTTTTCAACCAGACTATCAGCAACAAAAAAGTCGGAAAAATTATAAACTTATTAAAGTAAGAAGTTAAACCGAGAAAAGACGACCGGAAAATCGGAAGCGAATTACAAACCTTTTTCCAATTCTATGGCGATACCGATTATTTCTTTTTGTTTATCCGTTAGTCGATTTCCGTTAATATTTTATATATAATCTCATCGCCCGATTTCTTTTTCGTGATGAGTTCGAAACTGTCCACACAATGGCCAATAGGCGTAAAAGCAAAAGTGAAAGTATGCTACCGATAATTTTTCTTGTTTATCTTTCGCATTTGTATACTCCGTGTAGATCTAGGCCTAGTCATAAGTAAACTGATCTTACGATAATACGAACACATGGTTCTATCACTGTTCAAAACATCGAGAGTCCTTTATAATTCTTTCTTACATTACATCTAGATCTAGCCCCGAGCAATCTTGTGCACTTCGTCTCTTTTAGCCAAGAGCGATCTTGTTCAGTGATATTTCATATTGTGTTTGATGCACTTCATTGACCTTTCTAGATCTGTTTAATTTTCAAGCAAGTGCCAGGCTAGAAGCTTAAACTCTTAGATCTAGTTGTCTTACTCTTCAAATCTAGATTAGATCTATTCTATCTTTCTATAGATCTCAATTAGACATGGAGAAACAGTGTAGCTAGTCATTAATTGACTTAGCCTTACTCGCTTACACTAGAAAATCTAGATCTAAACTCTAGTAACATTTACTAACAATCTAGATTTTCGCATGGTGGCCATTCCAAGTCTAGATTCTAGATATAACCCAAATTAAGTTCTTGGATCGGAAATCTACAACCTCACATTGTGTTTCTTTTTCAAAGAGCAAATAAAGGAGAAAGACATCAATTCAATGGAGACTTTTATTCTAGTTTTAGCAGGAAAAATTTCGGACGAGGATGGTGTTGCATGATGTTTGCTGTGTACAAAGAGAGTTTCTTACCAAACTGGTGGCAAAATCGTTTTTGTTACTGCTAGACATTGAAAGACTGGCTTTAGTAATCAGAATAGCGCGCGCTCGGAAACTTTCATAAAAAAAATTTCCTGCTTTTTTCACATGAGCTGCTTGCATCCCTGTGTTTTTATGAAAACCAACTATTATACTATAGGGCAATAATTTTATCGAATGACCAGGCCAGTTTTTACACAATCTTCAAGCCAATTTGTTGTAAGATTGACAAAGCCGCAAGTATTCGGGTGGTATCAATAACTCAAAACTGCCAATTTTGCACATACGCCCTTATGTGGTATCAGCATTGAAATTATCAAAGGATAAAACATCTGATATCTTTTTATTGAATTGTAAAAATTTCATTCAAAATATAAATGTCTCAAATTATATCATTGTCTTTTATTAGTTTTAATGTACATGTTTCAGGGTTGCCGCCGGGCCCGTAAATCGCCCGTATTAGGTGCCTTCC
>BMAT01003751.1:9247-20619 GCA_019649035.1 Elysia marginata | reverse complement strand
TATCGACAATGATAGAATATTATAAAGAACAGTGATTATTATCGTTAACAGTTGTTGTTCGATAGTAGTTAAAATGGTCGTTTCCGCCCGTTTTATTAAAGACCTACCAACATTTCGGTTTGCCCGTAATTTATTACGGTGACGCGAAAAAAATTACTTGTTACGGGCAACTACCGTAAAACTACGGCGTGTTGATAAGCCTAGGTTAAGGTAACTCCGAATGTTTCGTTTTGTACCCGAAGATGTGATCCCAATATTGAAGTGGTCCCATACAATGTTACGTCGCGTAGACCCACTGTGTACCACCAACTGGTCAAGTAATATGAAAGTGTGTTGTGTAGGCCCATGGCTTGGCAGCCAGTGAACGTAACCCATTTCCGATTTTCTTCTTATCATTGTGCACATTTTTTTTCCCGAGTAGCCGTGTTACAGCCTGTAGAATATCGAAGTTCAACTTATTACGTCAAGGTCACAATGCTCCATGTTCCTGTGGTTCAAGACCCGACTCTATGCCACTGATGCTTGTGGTCAGTGCATAGGGAACAATAGAATGATAAGAAAGGAGTGACTCCGCCTCAGATTTTAGAGCGTGGCCCTTTTATGCTCGCAATAATCTGATGGTAGGGATGCAGAAGCCACCTATCTGCATTTAAGGGTGCCTTTCTTTATTGTTGTTTGATGACTTTTGTATGACTATTAGTAACCATACAGACCGGGGGTGGGGATCACTAAGGCCTATGAGTGATTATACCGTGCACGCACGGCATTTTAGTCTTGGCCCTGAAAAAATGTCAAGGCTATGCTAACCCAACCAATGAAAAAGAATGCTGAAACTGAAGTGAAAGGAAAACTGAAAGTGCATTTGTGCCTACAGATCCATATACATAATTTGGACAAACTCCAGTAACTATTTGAGGACGGTACTCTATTTATACGTGGAAAGAAGAAAGTACCAATCAAACGTAGATTTATATAATAGTTTCAAATCTAGACAATTGTTTGATGAAGACGAGTACATCAAACCCTATCAAACCCAAGCTAAACATCGGTAGATTCTAATTCTATTGTGAACGAGTAGGACTAGATCTAGACAAAGCATCATCGTGAAAAAAGATGCTGGAGACATAGAATGCAATGATGTCACAAATTCACCGTAAAAATTCATATTTAAGGACAAGTTGATCCAATGTACCCATGACTTAGATCTAGATCTGTGTTGAGCCAAACAATGACTTGTTAGAGGGTCATAAAAAAGAGTAAGAAAATAGCATAAATTAACACATATGACAGAGTATTATAGTGCATTGAATCTGAAATGGTAGATTGATCCCTGGTAAGGATTTTATTGTGCTATTCTTTTTTTTTCAAAACTAAATGTTCTCATTCCATGTAGAATGCTCTATATAGATGTAGCTATCTAATAGGTACACCGGTTCATTGTTTAATTTTGCAAGATTTAGTGCTCTCTGCGAGAAAAGCTTTGACATGAGCAATAAGTCTTGTGTATCGTAACAAAGTAGGTGTTTTTTTTTAATTACTTTTTCTCATTTTTTTTGTTGTATCTGTCAACTCGATTAAAGTTTTCACAATTTTTACTTATCAGTATGTGACTACTGTTGCTTATTTAGTCATATTTCGTCCTCTCAGTACCTTCTTAGTTTGCGATTGGGCCCTCATTTTACCTCCAATGGCCCTCAAATAGCCCTCAAAAAGCCCTCTTGAGCAATCACTGAATATCAGTGGCAACCCTGATGTTCATATAATGAGCTATAATTGACTAGTCATAAAATTTTTCTATAAAGAATCAATGTAGGGTTATACCAATACCAATGAGCTTTTTCACAGCAAGTTTGTCTAAAATTTTTATCAGAGAGCTGGGATGGGTTGATTTCTCCTTTTCTCTAAAATATAACCTTCCTCTTTTTCTCTCTGTCAATATTTTTTTCACTGTGTCTGTCTTTCTCTCCAAACCTACTTATTCAGCTCTGTAAAAGCTTTTCCCATATAAAAACTAGAGGTTTATTTACTGGTTTACTATGATTTACCAGGTACTGTCGCAGAAGGAAAAGAGGAGAGATCCCAGATGAAAAACAGAGACATAGCCATGAAGAAGCTGAAACAGCGGTAAAGTTTTAGTTTCCATTAGAGCTTATTAAAAAGTTTGAACTCATTCCTGCTTCTTGAATATATTCAATGGTGGTGTAGCTTAATTGAGGGTTTCTATTTTTCTTTCACTGGTGTAGCTTAATTGGGGGTTTGGTTTTTCTTTCAAGTTTAAACACAATTTTCTAATATCATCATTTTATAAAATTGTGATGATAAATTTGAGACAGTTTTAACCCTATCCGTACGTCGTGTTTCACTATCGTATCCGTACGTCGGGACCCCCACTTTTTAAATAGGTAAAATATCTATCCGTACGTCGGGGGTAACGAAATTACCCCCTATGCTTTTAGTGAGATAAACCTTATTACACGTATCCGTACGTGAGGGGTGACACAATCACCCAACCAATGTAAACGAGGGGAGTTCAATATGTCCTTAGCATGACAATGATAGAACAAACCCACAGACTTGAAATTTGGCACACTTACATTTATTTCTCTACATAGTCACCCAGCTGAGTTACACATTTCTCCCTTCTGTCCCTGACCTTCAAGAGTCCTTGAGAGTAAAATGTGCCAGATTGTGCTTGAAACAATGTGCCGGATTGCGCTTGAAACAATGCTTCAACAGCAGTAATCGCATCCGTGATGTCTTCAAAACGGCGCCCTTTAATGGATTTCTTTAGGTTTGGGAACAGACAGAAGTCTGAGGGAGCTAAATCCGGCGAGTATTGAGGATGTAGAAGAATTTTGAAGCCGCACCGTTCAGCTGCCTCTACTGTTTTTCATGCTTGATGAGCAGGAGCAATATCATGCAAAACGCCAAAAGCAGGACTCCGCTTCGAAGCTTTCCTCGTCTTCTCCTTGCTAATTCAGACCTCAGTCTTTTCAGCAACCCTGAATAGTATATTCCTGTGACTGTTTTCCCCTTTTCCATGTAGTCAGTCATTATGGTACTATCACAGTCCCAGAAACACGACAGCATGACCTTTCCACTTGATTGTGTGACCTTTGCTTTCTTTGTTGGGGGTGATGAGGGTCTTCTCCATTGCATAGACGCGCTTTTCGGCTCTGTATCGAATTGATAGATCCAAGTCTCATCCATGGTTACAATTCTTTTAAAGAAGAAAGCGTCATTTGCTTCCTGCCTAAGGAGATGTTTGCAACAATTAACCCTCTCTTGTTTCTGATCAGTTGTCAATAACCTTGGTACCCATCGAGCTGACACCTTGTTCAGATTGAGATGATCATGAAGAATAGTTTCAACAGAACCTATGCTGATCTTGGTCTCAAGTGCTAGCTGTTTAACTGTTATTCGTCTGTCCTGCATTATTAGTTTTTCCACAGTGGAAACGTTTTTCTCAGTCACCACAGATGGTGGTCGACCATCACTGACAGAAAACCAGATTTAAACTTTCTCACCCAATGTGTCACGGTACTGTAATTAGGGCATTTTTCAGCATACATTTGGACCATCTCTTGATGAATTTCAGTAGGATTTTGTCCTTTCAAGTAAAGGAACTTGATCACAGAGCGATACTCAACAGCCTCCATGGCAGACGCTTTGCAGACAATAAAAAACAAATTTCATTTGACGCGCTGAGCAGTGCGAAAACCACACACATTGGATTTTCCCCAAATTTTGCATGTTGTGTTTCAAATGAATGATCTAGCTACCCACAAAATTTCTTTACTCTAGAACAACTGCTTCAAGGTCATGCTGAGGACATATTGAACTTCCCTCGTATTGCATCACTTGTCATCTGGCGCAAGCTCAATCCAAATGACAAGGTGTCAGGGGAAGATGACAGGGTTTTCAACTTAGCCACAGCAAAGAAGTTAGTGCTACCCCAGCTTGAAAGGAGACAGGCCCAAACAAATCTATCTAGAAATCTGAGGTACATGATCAACACAGCCCTAGAGGATGAGAGAGCCCAAACACAACCAGCAGAAGAAGCCTCTGTCAGTACTGATTCTACCTCCACTCGAAAGCGCAGTAGGTGTTGCATTTGCCCCAGGCAAAAGGACAACAAGACAACAATGCGCTGTTCTTTGTGCAACAGCTCTCTTTGCTCAAAGCATGCGAAAAAGCAACTTATCTGCTTCTCATGCCAAAAATAGGGTGCAAGCAGAAAATAAAGGTAATGTGTTTGTTTTCTACTTAGGGGCTGTTCAAATATAATCTAACACCTATTGGGGGCTTTATGATCACCCTCCAACCTGGTTACTCTTCTTGCATTATTTTCTCTCATCACAAACATTTCCTTATTACCCTTTTCTTACATTGGCCAAAGAACCCCCCCGCCTCCCCGAGTGTAAGATTATACTTGGACGACCCCTTTCACTTTTCCACATGTCCTTTTAGAAGGGAACATTTTGTCGTAAAATTGTTTGATTGTAATGGCTAGTAATATCATTTGGTTTCCTAATAACCGTCACTAAGATTTACAGCATCATCATCATAATCACATAAAGTTATCATATAACCACTTCTCAAAACAACCATCTTAATTCCTTTGTCACCAACATCTTCATCATTAGCCTTTTTATCATTATTATCACCAGCATCATCTTCACCATCATATCAAGCTTTATACAAAATGTATTTTTATGCCGTGACAATCTTTATTGATTTTGTTGAAAATGTATTTATATTTTTCTGCCCTTTTCCAGCTTTCCAAAGTTCATCTTTTTTCTGCTCCCCAGGCGATTATTCTCATTACAAAAACATCTTATCATCATTGTTATTATCCCCATCATCCCCACCACCACCACCACCACCACCATCATTATTATCAATATAATATGAATAACTGAGGTCATCATGGTCATCTAGAGCACCAGCATAATCCACATAGTTATCACCAAGCCCATCATCAGTATTTCTATTACTATTAGTATACTATAATTGCCAACATCACATTTACAATCATCTTGATATTTCTGTACAGTACGGGCAGGCGGTTAGCAAACATAGTTATTATCATACATGAAATGATGTAGGCCCTAATAAGTTATATACCTACTGATTGGTTGCAGTCATGCTGGCTGTCATATCTGCCAGCCGCTCCCTCACTCTCCTCGTTCTTTATCGTCTCCCTCACTGCCTCGCGCAACTCCAGAGGCCACACCACTCTACCCTTCCCTCCCGTCGCCGCCCTCCACACCGCATACAACTTCCCATAAACTCTTCTCCTACCCACTGCCCCAGCCTCCTCCTCCTCCTCCTCCATCAGGCTCATTTTTTTCTTTATTTGGCCTGTGGGGTGACAAAGTTACCCCCTGCATACGGATAGGACTGTCTTGTGTTTTTGCCTCTTTGATAAGTGGGGTGACAAAATTACCCCCGTTGCTCCAAAATGGGAGCCTTCAGAAATGACCCATGGTCAGCATAATTTTATTTTTTTCTGCAAAATTAATAGATGACCATTTGTAAAATGAATTTCTGAGGAATACTGAAAATCTCAAGGAGAAATTCTTATTACAAATATTTAAAAACAAGCAAAAAACGACCTGTGGGGTAACTTTTTTACCCCGACGTACGGATAGGGTTAATCAGAAATATTGTATGAAGTATACACTTGATGTAAACACAAAGATACTGATACTAATATATGTAGGAATACAAAAATATGACAAGACTGGTTTTGTGAATAACAAGAGAATACAAAATATAGCAAGAGTGTTAGAGAGAGAAAAATGATAGTGGAAAGATAAAGAAGAGTAAGAGTTAGAATAAAAGAAGTTTATTAAGCACCATCATAAGTATTCAGCTATTGACCAGGCTTTGGATTTGTGAATGTGCATAATTATTCGTTCTAAACATTTATACTTCTTTCTTTTCATGTAATGTAATGGGTACCGCACCTGTAAATTGAATTTCTTGAAAAAGTTTAAGAAAATATTACTACTACTATTATTATTGTTATTGTTATCTAAAGAAAAGAAAATTTTGTTAGTTTTAAGACTCTTTGTCCACCTAGGAGATTGAATGAAATAGTATTGGTTTCTTTATTTCACTTTGTTTCATTACACAGAAAAAAATGTAAAAAAATAATGATATCTAAAATACTGGTATATATTTTTTTTAATTGAAAATTTTCACACTGTGAATCTCTTTGACATTCACCAAGCTACTATGTGTAATGTTTTTAATGACAACATTTTTACAGGTTGTACGAGGCCATACTTTCTGAGCAGCAGGCGCAGATAAGAGAATCACGGAAACTGCAGCAAGGCACCCGTGCCCGGTCAGAAAAAATACGCACATACAACTTCCAGCAGGACCGCGTCACAGACCACCGTACCCGGGAAAGCATTTCAAATCTGTCGCAGTTTTTAATGGTCGGAGGAGAAGGACTGGATGAATTGATTGAAGGGCTGTTGGTACAGGAGAGGCATCAAACAATGGAGCTGTCACTGGAAGGATGGGAGGAGAGAGAAAGACAAAGAGAGCGATGAATGTTCATATGTTACTTAATTGGAAGGACCGTAAGAGGTATCCAATAGTTAATGTAGCATATGTTAGTGTAGACTTAAAAATGCCTCAATTAGGAACACTTAAGTTCAAAATTAGGTACATCCCAGAAAAATTAGGTACACACATGGAACAGACCGTAGAGACATTGAAAAAAGTGGTATGTACTCACCATACACATGAAAACAGCTTAGAACCATCATAATCTATAGTATTTGTAATATTCACTTTATCTACATTTTTGTTTATAAAAAATAAAAATCAAATTATATACATTCTGTACATGCTGCATGAACAATCTTAGTCAGTACTCTCGTAGAGACTGGGAGTAGGCACCCTTCAGTCTCTTCAAGGATTCAGGGAACAACTCCTTTTTCCCCACTTGTTTTCAGTATTAGCAGTGCCCCCACTGCGGTGCTGTTCAGGCAGGACCTCTGGTCAGTCTTGATCTGTCTCACCAGAGAAAAAGTTCTAAAAAATTCTTTCACAGTGTGCACTGCTATGAGGAATAGCCAGCACACTCTGCACCATAAAAGCCCAATTTAGGGCCATCAGTTGGCCTGCATCATCCTTCATCTGGCCAACTGTCTGCCAAATGACATCAGGCCTGCCTTTCTTGGGTAGATCTTTGGGGTCTAAACCAAGGTATGCCGAGTACTCTATCAGCATTTGTCACCTAATATTCCTGTAAAATGAAAAAAAATAAAGACTGCTAATAAATACCATTTACAAATCATACTTTAATGTCAAATTAGATACATCACACTTACGTCTTTTAGAAATTCATCCGCGATCGATGTTTTCGCCTCATCATACAATTCCCGCCAACGTTTTAAGACGGTCCACCGGACCATTTTAATCAATAACAATTCGCTGCCTTTGCTGCGAAGACGGTCGTCCCTGGTTGGTGCCACCGACCCGATGACGATACACCCTTTACAATCATGCCCCGTGTGTTCCTGCATGAATTTATCGCATGCATCTTGTTCCCATGGGGTCATCTCAATAATACCTTCATCGCTGTTCATATCAAAATCATCCACGCATCCTCTCGCAGAAAAGGGACAGGTGAAGGTTGATAATGGCGATTTGGGTATCACTTGCGGAGGAGTAGCAGCCTCAAAAATTGCCTTGAAGTCACACGTGTCTTGACTCCCGTCCAAACTAGGAAGGTCAAATTTGGACTGTGTCATAGTCATAGGGGGGCTGTTGGGTGGATAAACAATTTGATCGTGAAATAAATCTTGCGACCCCGACATTTTTTCTGTACAATCGTCACTGGACTGTTCAGTCCGCACCTTTTTTTCGGGTGTTTCCACGGTAGTAGCAAAAGATCCGCGCTTCCTTTTTTTATTAGGAGATAGAATTGATGAACTGTCCGTGTCAGAATCGCTATCAGAAATGACAACGATTTTTTCGGTGGGCGCGTTGTATAATCTTAATTCTCGATCGTCCAACTCCTCGATCTGTGGTTGATACGCACCTTTACGCGCCCAACCTCTCTGGGTCTTTTTAACGCCTGACATGTTGAATCTATAGTAAGAAGGAGGGGATGGAATTTTTGCTAATTAGTACCACTTGATGTGTTTAATTTATTATAATCGGCAATGAAAATAGTGCGCAAAATTATCGTTCCTGTTAACAAATCGCCAAAACTTTTACATGAAAAAAAAAATGGTTATCACTTATAAGCTGAAAAGAAGAGAAATGTACCTATATCAATGGCACATAAAAACAAGGATGCAGAATGCAAGAATGACATGAGCACTAATTCGAACAATTTTAAAAGATCTTTAATGTTGAATGTCTCTTACCCTGTGGCAGAGGAGATGGAAAGCTGTCATGGAGAAATCTCAAGGAAGATGTCCTGTCTCGGCTGGTCACGTCGGTGTCTTCAATACGAGAGAGCCTATCATCCTTCACTGGCAGTTTCTTCTTGATGTAGGTGAGGCTCTCCTGAAAAAAAAAAACACCTCACATTGCAGAACGCCACCTTTTCGTCTGATGACATGGCTGCAGCGGCCAGGAATTCCCTCGCTGTATCAGCTATGATGATGTCATCATCAGACTTCAAACAAAAATCTTCTGTGAAGTTGACTTCTGTGGCTTCTTTTTTCACCATGGCCAAAGGCTTCACAAACCTGCCGGTAAATAGATAAAAAAAATCCAAAAGACATGTCTTGAGAATTCGGTTGCTTAAATGACTAAGTAGGCCTATGAGTCACAATCAATGGCATTGAGCAGCATTGAGACATAAAAGAGTAGAAAACATGTATACCACAATTAATGACTGTAATTTATTAAAACCAAAATACAAGACAAGAAAAGATTGAAAAATGAAAGAAGTCAATAAATATATGCAAACCTTAAACTCACATACCTTAACATCAAGGCCTTCATCAAAGACAGAATCTTTCTTCTCACTAGGCTCTGTTGACTGAAGGCTTGTGTTGAATTCCTCAAATGGGGTCAGAGCATCAACCCAAAAAAAAAAAACAAAACACATACAGTTTGTAGGCTGGTGACTTTAGAAAGGCCTTCATCCTCAACAGCCTCTCAGTCCTTGAGAGTGACCCTTTTTTGACCAAGTCATTTTTGACAAGGGTTTCAAGTACTTACCAATTATCAAGAAGTCTAGGCAGGCATTTGTCAAATTTGAAGAGAACAAGAGCAAGGAGAGTAAATAAAAGATTATAATTTATATAGAAAACATTGAAGTTGCAAATGTGTATTGAATACCAAATCAAGTGGCATAAGTCAATGAACTGAAACACACAACAATCCTCTATTTTCTCAAGAAACGTTTTCTTACAAATTGATCTTACATGTAGGACATTAAACATTTTTCATGGTTAGTTCTAATAGACCAAGATCTTTTTAACACTTATTACATTACAGCCTTTGGTGTTAGTACAAAACATAGGGCCTACTGTTTCAGGCTCAACCATCTTGATGAGACATGTTTCAAAATTTTGTTGTCCTTCACATCATGGAAGATCTGAAGTTGCTGCAAATCGGCCTCCCCCAGACTGCTTCCTTCCGAGTCGTAATATTTGTGGATAATCATCTACTCAATGTCCATAGGCAAGACAGCAGTAGCTGTGGGATAATGAACGTTTTCAGGGTTTAAAAATATTCAGCGAAAACAACAACAACAAAAAAACTACCAATAATCAAAAACCAATGCCATCTTCACGTAGGCCTACTTTTTGTGAAATTTTCCTTTCTGTGATGTAATGGCCACTGTGAGAGATTCTGGTGCCTGAGTAGTGAAAATTTAATATCTAAATAGAAAATGTAAAAATATAACAGGGATACCCTTTTTCCTGTTTTAACTGGAAATCCGTGGTCCTAAAGATTTTAAGTAGTTCAGCACTACAGACACATCCCATATTCGACTATATTTGGGTCTAGTAGGGTTACAATAAACACCCCTTTCATAAAATATTTTAATAATTGCCTATCCTCTTGATTTAACTCTATGAGAAGTGACACAGCAGATTTCGCTGTGTCAATAGCACTGTAGCTATACTTATTGTCTAGCACATTCTGAAGAAATTCTAACAGTAATTTGCAATTTCCCGAATTTGAATCTACTGCTCTATCAGCACAATAGTCTATCCACTTCTTTATATAAGTATGATACTGCCTGTGTGTTGACTGTCGCCAAGCTTGTAGAATGGTGTTTACCACCTCCTTCTTTTATCCCTGTGTTGAAAAGTCTTTCCCTGACACCAGGCAAGCCATCAATCGTAGCCGGTCCTCTACATGGTGTTTTATTCCCGGTTTCCTAGGGTGAATTAAAGAAAACATCTTCTGCTTCAAGGGAATAGGTTCAGATTCTAGCATCTTGTGTAAAATTGGGAACCAGGGTTGGGTTACCCACTGAGGGACTATCAGCAAAACTTGCTGTGTTTTTCCTGTCTAATTTTTGTCAAGACTTTACCTATTAAATTGAATGGAGAAAGATGTATACATAACCTATCCAAAGGAGGGAAAAGGCATTGATATGTATTGCAGATGTATCTGGGTAGAGGGATGCATAGTTTTGTAACTTATTATATTGAGACAAGATGCAAAAAGATCTATTGATGGCGTAGCTACGCCTTTTGACTACACAGCCATTCAAATGCTTCCTGAGAAATCATCCATTCAAGATTGTCATTGATCTTTCTACTCAATTCGTCTGCTCTGACGTTATTTTTCCCTGTGATGTGGGTTGCTGTCACCCATATCTGCCTTTCTTTTGCCCAAAGAATATCCATAGAAAGTTCTTGACATAACTTAGAGTGCTCACCACCCATGTTATTAATATAGGCAACTGCTGTCCTGTTTTCTATATTTATTAATAGGTGGCAATTATTCAAGTGATTGCATAAACTCTTAACCCCATATACACTGCTTTCAGTTCCTCAGCATTAATGTTATGTTTCTTATCGCAATCATTCCAAAATCCTTGGCTGGTTGATTTATCTTTCCCAAAATGTGCCCCCCATCCTATTCCGGAAGCGTCTGTAGTCAGTGAAAAGTCTGGGTTAGACCTTGCTATTAGCTTATAAGAATAGAAACCTTCAGAAAATCCACCACTGTATTTCTTCTTAACATCCCTGATCAAGAGTGATCATCCTTTCAAAATTAAAATTTTCACGCAGTAAAGCATTTATTTTTGTCATCTCTGAATTCCTGTAAAAGAGTTTTTCATATGGTAGAGCGGGTAAGGTTGCTACCAAAGATCCTATCAGTTTCGCTAATTGTTGAATGGAGCATGTATGAACATTCAACATCTCTGT
>BMAT01003747.1:295227-311386 GCA_019649035.1 Elysia marginata | reverse complement strand
GTGTAGTGGTATGACAAAGCGAGTGAGAGAAGTTCCTTTGTTAGCCACAATCTGTGCCTGCCCCGTCGACTATGGGCCTTGCAAGAGAGTAAGCTTGCCGATGACAAAGCGAGTGAGAGAAAAGACAGTTTCTTTGTTACCCACGCACTGTGTGTGTGGGTGTATAATTATGCCCCATCGACTAAGGGCCTTGCAGGAGAGATGAGCTTGCTAGTGTACTAAAGGATACGGGAGGGGCTTACGGGATGAAACAATCAGTGCTGGTCAGTGCAAGTGAAGTGATGCGGGCGGTATGACAAAGCTAGTGAGAGGAAAGACATCCCATTCATAAATAACTTTTTTACAGGAAAATGGGGGGGGGGGGAGGGGTAATAATCACTTTAAAAAAGGCTTTATGCGTGTTTCTTTTATATCGGCATACATTTTATGGAACCTTATATGTCGATATATCAGGTGTGCACTGTAATATCTTACATCCTATAAAATAGTGGAGGACAGAATATTGGTTTCGAAACAAAATCAACATATCTTTAGTTCATATTTTCGAGATGACAAAAACTAGCACAGACAAGTGAAAATAGGGGATCATCGGAGCGATGCAGCTCGGTTCCAATGGTAAATCTAGGTCAATTATAAACAAGATGCGGTGTATGCAAGCGGAACAGGCCAGCGTTGCATCAAACAGATGCGGAGTGACATGAAAACTACGAAAAGGTAAATGCAGGACTTTTGTCCAAAACTTGAAGAAATCTGATGGGTAAATTGTCTAGATCTATGCTCTTACTTTTTTATTGCGCTTTTTAATGAATGGTCTCTAAAAGATGAACATAAGCAAAATAATCTATAATCTATTCAACAGTTCAGAGAGCTTCTCTTCTAATGATAAATGTTGTGATATGGTATCGCATACACCCAATGAAACAGGACTTTCCAGCCTGCAGGATTTAGCTCATGCACCTGAGAAAGGCCAAACCCATTGCATAGTCTAGTACATTGTAGTCTCAGCTTACGATAAAGAAACCTGCACCTCACAAAAGTGCATGAGCGCACATGCATAAAGTCTGGGGCAAATAGGATGACCTATGTTGCTCTCTTTACTTCGTACAAATAACACTACAGGACATATCTGTTTAAAATTTACGGAAAATTTTCTTAAGCCAGATTCATATCCTAAAGAAAAAGCTAGTATGAAAATCAATTACACTTTATTTTTATACATGAAATGAACAAGGAAGAATCTGTCATTTCCTGTAAAAATCTAAATTTTTCTGTAAATTTACAAAAGTCTAACTAAAACCCTCAAAACAATGATTGCTGTGATAAAAATATATACACACTTGTAACAAAGCTACTAAAAATTGTCTGAAAGTTTTTGACAAAATGCGCATATAGGCTTTAAATATGTATTTCTGGTACATCTGGAAGCCTTAGAGGACATCATATAAAAAAATTGTTAGAATTTCCATTTTCTGATATTCAGAAAAGTTACAGGCCTTAATCTACTATTTTGGTCTTCACTTCATGTAAAAAAGTAGGAAGGAGAAGATCTGAATCTACACACAGCTGCCACCACAAACCTTCTTGGTGTGTATGTATGAAGCTTAAACCAGACTTTCTTGACCAGGTCCTGCAGCCTTCGGGGTGTGCCGTCCTCTAGCAGGTAAGGAAGGCCAGCAACAAGCTCATCCTGACAGTCTCTGAGAACAGCCGTAGATGTGACACTCAGCAATTTCTCCAGCAGCAGAATGGTTGCTGACGGCTGTGTTTTACACTTGGCCATTGCTGGTAGTAAAAAATAACATCAAGCAAGCTATAACCTTATCATTTTTTATTTCATAAAGCAGAAGTTAGAACATCTACATGCTACATGTAGACACACTCTTTTCTGGTCTCTGTTGCTATAGTATTTAGTAGCAAATTTTATACAGATTTTACAAAATGGCCTACTAAAAATACCCATTCACTTGGAGTAATTGGGTTATATCAGAGCAAAATGAAATCATCAAAAAAATTTTCATAGGAAGTTCAAAGCGGACATTTAAGTAAAATTGATAGCTGCAACCACATTTGCTGTGAGCACTGAAAATCATCTGTGATCTAGCCTATGACCTGAATCTAATCTTGAATAATGCAGGCCTTTGATTGAGGCTCTCTTGAGTGCTAAATACTAGTCTTCAAAGTAGCAATATCCTAAACTGTTTTGAAGTTATCTCCCAAGCTTACAAAATGACTCAAAAGATAAGTCTAATAGTTGAACATGATATAAACAATCTCCTAATGTGATTAAAGTTAAGTGCTGCTGTATGGGCGATAAGTTTATACTGGTAGGTTGAAAAGCTGATGAGTCAGCAGTTATTCTGGATTCACTCCAAGAATTGGTACAGAGCAATTCAAACTATCAATAGAGGAAAGAGCCATTCTTAAGACCCTTAAGTTTCAGTTTGTTTATTTTTATTACGATGGCATCAAAAGCCAATACAACATTGGCCATATAGATCTAGCTTTAAATGAAAGTAATCTCCATGATATTCCAGAAACATCTAAACCTAGTGCTTTATCTGCCTCTAATTAAAAAAAAAAGATAACAATCTAACAATTTGTTGGTAGTAGTAATTTTTTTTCAAATCACAGAAAAAACTAGTCAAGCTATTGTTTTGAAGTACAGTCAGGCACGATTTCTTTTAACACTGATCCATCAAATCACATCTCTGTCTTAACTACTTTGTTTTCCCCTGCAAATTTTCTCTTTAATCCCTTATGACTTCCAACTCTTTCGTCGACAAGTTTAAGAAACTATCACTGATCCCTCAAACTCTTTGCATCCCAAATAACCAAAAATATGTTGACACTGACAAAAAAATAAATATCTGCAGATAACTATAGTGTCCATCTTGTCTGTACTTGCACTATCACAACTGAAAAAGCCACTTTCCCCCTATCCACCCACACACAACACACACACCTCAACCAGATGGGCTTATAACACAACAAGAGCAGTTGAACTTCTCTCCACTTACCACCCACCACTCGCCCCACCTAATCTTTTGTGCAAACCTCTTTGATCTATCAAAGCCACACAGAGACTGATTATACTGATTGGCCAGCAAACAGACAGTACCATCCTGTCAGTCATTCAGTTGATTCACACCCAAGCATTGAGGACACTCTTCTCAACCCCTACCCTTCTTCCTCATTGTAATTGCACAGGTGGGTTCCTTTGGTTTTGTAGAGCTAGACTAAGGTGCCACAGAGAAAGTGATTGCAGAAAAATTTGTAACACTCATTCCTCTATTATCAAAGCCCTAGGTCTAGTTGAAAGTAAAATCTATCACCAATGTACGCTAGCTTTCCGATCAGAAATGAACACAAAGAGAAAAGTTTCTTGTTTCACTGTTGATATAAAAGGTCAAATTTTTGTTGATGTAAATGAGGGGAAACTTTATAAAGACATCTACAAAAGGTTAGAAATTCCAAAGTTGTTTTTGAGATAAATAGAGACAAGATTGAGGAGTCACACTGCCAACCAGACAGGAAGTTGTTGACTGAAAAACATTGCTTTGTGTCATCTTCAATTTTGCAAACATAAATAGTAAAATGCCCAATATGAAAGTCCTAGTCTATTTTTATAGCTCACAAAAGAAATTTAGCAAAATTCAGCTATTCTGCACAGATATTATCATTTTACATAGGAGTTTTAAAGGTAAAGAAGTGTAGATTCAAATGTTCAAACTCAATTTTCTCAAAAGTAGAAAAACTGGGGATCAAACAAAGCAGTTCTAAGGCGACGAAGTGTCAAAGACCTGTCAAGAATGAGAACCTGTCAAATAACATTTTTGTAAAGACTAACAATTTTTTATCATTATTCTTGAAATCGGAAGTTTGAACACCCTTTCATCAAACACATCAAAATTTCCAAATGAATTGGAGGGAAACATGCTGGACTGTAAAATGCAAATAAATATTTGTTTTCAGATATTTGTTGTTTTGAAAAATTCAGGAAAAAAAAAATGAAAATTGTAATTTTTATGAATTTCCAAAAATAGCTATAGATTGTTCTGAGGGAGCAGGAACTGCTTTTAGGTCAAGAAGCAAGTTAGTTAAACACTTTCAAAAAATCTTTAACTTAACTGTCAAAATTCTGCAACTCTACAAATTTTGTGGAAACACTACACCTGTTCTCAAAAAGAAAAAAAAAATCTGTGTTCACTATAAATTTCATTGCTGGCAGTAAGGAAAAAAAGAGCATTGTGTGACATTACCTTCCTTGACCATAGCCGGAGTCACCTTGACATTTGGTTTGACCTGCTTGTCACCTTGACCTTCAGGAGAGCAGATGAGGCCAACATGAGCATCAAGCCAGTCCTCTACCAGGCATAGGTGAGGGAAATGGAGGCTGAGAAGTCTGAAATATAAAAATTAACCTAAAGAGAGTGTGCACTGGTCTTCCTATCCAGCTGACATATTTAGTAAAATAGATTTTAAAAATCTTCTACTGTCTACAAAGCTTTAATAGTTTACAGGCAGCTAAGAAGGTATGTTTTATTGGCAGCAGCATCATGTTACTAAGTGGGAATTTAAAGGGCAAAGAGTTCAAGGCATCTGTAATAGCAGTTTGAACCAGTGTGGCAAAACAGTTAAAACTCACCAAGGCCTAAAGAAGAATTTGGCAGGCAAGAAAAAAGGAGTCTCACAAATTTATATTTTGAGGGACTGGTGTTTGAAAATATAATCCACTCTAACTGGTTACACCTACTGTGGAGTCTACTTAACTCAAACTCTGATCACTTAAATTTGTGGACTATTCAAATCTATTTTAGACACTAACTAGAATTTTTTTTTATTCTTCAATTGTCCTTTCACTCGAAATTCTGATATTTCGAAGTGAATCAGCACTTTGCCTGAACATGACTATATTGTACATAATTCTGAGTATTTCTGGGGACAAAATATTGCAATCTATTTCTGCATAGTAAGGATGATGATGATTGCCAAATAAAGTTGGGCAAAGACAATCATATGACAATTATGATGAAACAGTAATAATCATGGCAAAAATTAGTTGTTTAAGGTAAAAAGAAAATAATCATGGACAAAGATGACCTAAAAATAACAAGTAAAATGAAGAGTTAAAGATGACGTAAAGGATATAATTGATGTGATGAAAAGTTCAGAACAAATTAAGGTTACAGACCTGATCATAGGAGGAAACAGATTTTGACAATTGTTGCCGTGTTTCAGCGCCTCTTGAACCAGATAACTGATTGGTATCTTGGACATCACATGTTCACTATACACAGGTAGTTGAACTACATCTAAACATGTAAAAAACACAAAGAAGTGGTTAAGTAGTTGTATAAATCCCAACATTTTAGTTATTTAATCCCAATTTTGTAATCATTGACTCACCACAAAATTAACATTGCAAGTCACACAAAACATTTGAGCTGCACTAGTTCAGAGGTCCTCGAATAAACTGGGATTGAAGCTTCAAGGCTTTTTTTTCTTTTTTTTTTTCACACCAAAGTCACTATATAATACAAAATTCTTTTTTTTTATTATTAATATTTCACTAATTTTCTTAATAATTAAATGGATTCTATAAAAAATTTCATCAATTTCAGTCTCAACAAAAGTACAATCACTACATTAACCTTTTAAAATTCAGCCAGCTCGAAAAAAAAAACCTTTTGTGGAATACTTATCAGTTTTTCATAGAATTCTGATAATGAGCTACATAAAGCATTTTTACCAAAGAGCAGAGAGAAATCTCACCTATCATTTTCTTGTGGGTTTTGTACAAATCCTCATACAAGAGCAGGTAATACAGCATTAGGAGCTGAGGACATAATTGCTTCCCTTGCACATCAGAACTTGTTTGGAGTTTAGGTCTGGATCCAGCTTTGTTGCTCTTTTTATTCCCTGAGTTTTTCTTCCTTCCTGTTATAGCTGGTGTGGCAGGTGACGCTAGTGTTGTTTCAAACAAGGCCAGAGCTTCATCTTCTTGGATCCTCTCGTTTGTGTGTTCAGGTCTCTGTGTTTTTGGTATGACTGAGTTTACATATGACTCAATCAATTGAGGTAAGAGCGGATGCAATGGAAAGCAACTGCTGCAAATTTGTTTGTAAACCCATTTCTGTGAGGGAAAAAGAAAATATAAATGATTAGCTACATATAATGACATGCACATTGACATGTATATAGACTAGTTTAGAAAACAGACTCTTGCAGTACAGGTTAATATCTAGTTAATTAAATCAAAGTTAGGCTTAACCCAACACACTCCAAAGAATTTGTCTTACAACCAGTCCTTAATGAGCTAAATGTCAAAAGAAAGAAAACAATTACCATATTACCATAATTATATGTCAATAAAAGTTAAGTTTTCTTTTTTTAAATTCTAATTTTAAATCAACAATGAAAATCTAATATCTTCCTAGGATATTTTGACAACTTCAAGGAACTGATAGTGCTTGTTTAAAATGTTAATGCATTTGAATATAATAATTGTCACAACCTAAAGCCAAGTTATACATCTTCAAATATCTTTTCTTTTAAATTAACATCGACCCAGATATAGATAGTTATCAGAACGGAAAGATAGGTTAGTCAAACAGAAATTAAAAAACAGAGCCGCACTAGATCTTGGTCTTGATAGAAAAAATTTTAGTATGGAGAATTGACATTGTTGAAAGATTTATCTCTAAAAGTAGAATCTTTGCTTAAGGAAATTTAAAACACAAGTCAAATATCCACCATTGATCTAACATAGAATCTACAGTCCATTTTTTAAACTGTGTTCTTGCCTATGACATTAAAAATTACAATTAACTTAATTTTCTCGCTGTTTGATTGGATGTCTATCAATGATGTAATGTCTCTGAAGCCACAATAAATGCAGCTTTGGAACTCTTGTCTAATCATGATTTTACTTTGGAACTCTTGTCTAATCATGATTTTGCAATTGTCTCTTCATATTAAGTTAATATTCTTAATTTGATATATAGCCGCAAATCAAAAACTATAAATATCTTAAGCACTTCATGTAAAAATTGAAATTTAATAACACATAAGTTAATCCACAGATTACATTGATCAACATCTGTATACCCACTTGATAAATTACAAAAAAAATATAGATCTACATGTACTCTTACATAATAACAGTTAGAATTTGTTAATATAAATTCAGGTAAAATTAATAACTTTGTAGTCAATTGAGATTTTGGTTGAAGATAATAAAAGTAGACTACACGTAAACCACAGACCTTTAAAAAATACATATTTGGTTTTAAAAATTCAAAATCACAACATGTTGAGACATAATATTATGTTGCCTTTTAAATTTCTGATATCAATTTACAATGGCATGATTACAGGATAGATGGAAAGACAAAAAAGATAAGCAGATAAAGGTGGGAGGATTAAACACCTGCTGTATGCTCTTAACATAAGAATGCTAGAAAACTTACTTTGATAGAAACTCTATGTTTGGAGAACGCTCTGCTCTTTAACAACTGCAAAATACTGTGTACTGGAAGGTACCCCGTAGCATTTGCATCCAGGTTGGGGGTCACTGGGAGCCTCACTGCATGAGCTGCTATTACCTATTTGGTTAGTATTCAAAAGGAAGAGTAAAACTGGTTATCAAGATTTACTGTATACATCAAAAGTTTATATGAGGAATTCTGCATCCATTAGTTAAAGTAAAAACTGCTTACAAAAAATTCCAAGAAATTTTTTACAGCCTCAAATGTTTAGATGAAGCAATGAAAAAAAAAGCAACCATATCAGTTATTGCTAACTAACCTAGACCTAGCCCGAATTAAGTCAATATGTAAACCTCAACACTCTTTCCCTTACTTAATTGATTTTTTAATAACTGTTTGTTTAAATGAATATCCTCAATTCTGGAAAAACATGACCAGTTCTCTTCCGTTGGTTGCCATTTGTAAGCATTGTCGTAAAGGACTGTTGATTCGACTATTGTAATTTGATAGGCTGGATGTTTGCACGGATCAAATATTGGGAGCTTTGAAATTATAGCTAGCCACAAGGGGAATATTCTTATACAGAATGATCTTGAAGAGGTTTGGGCTAGTATAAATTTTCAGTAATAGAGACTGAAAGATAGAATAGAAACTGCAAGGGACAGAAGTTTGCACTTATGTGTTATAATTTGTTGCATCTAGAGTACTCTACCTGCCACTATTTTTCTATTCTTAACATTTTGAGATTCCATGTTTAACAAAGTCCAGTGCAAACTGACTCTTTCACACCTTTAGACCTATGAGGGACTTACATTATTGTTTGTCTATGAAAAATTCTCACAAACCACAAATTTCATATGTCTTGTGCTCCTGTGCTTTATTGGCCCCTATATTCTTTTTTTTTCTTGTTCTTTCTGCACATATTGGACAATGGTAACTCTTTTCAATGCTTTCAATGCCAGCCGTCTCTGATATAACCTTGTAGTTGAAAAGAGACGTAAAAATTCATACAACCAAACTTTTCAATGCCATCTTAATGTTGGTTTTAATTTCAGCTCTTGAACTCGCTCACATCCGTTATTTATTGGAGGCTGAAGCTCAGAAATTTTGCCACCTACCTGTTCTGTAAACAGCTCCATTGTAAAAATCTGTCTGATTTTGACCAAAGCACTTGTCTTTACTGCAATCTGGTTTTAAAAAAAAAAACAAGAAAAAAAAATAAATCGTAATCAATTTTACACATTCAAATTACTTTTTTTAAGATAAAAAAGAGAGCCATAGAACTGCAAACAAATCTTTGAGTTTAGACGAAGTGCACAAAAATATATTTGAACAAGCCACTAAATTATGAATTTATCAATTTATAAATAATAACACACATCTTCTCTTAAAATAAAAAAAAAGGGGTGCCTTTGGTGTGATTTGGATTATCCTTTTTAAATTCATAAGTCACTTAGAGAGGCTAAGCAAGGACCTTTGCCATAAAACTTCTTTTTTAAGAAGTGTAATGGTCACATATAGCTATGTTTCTCTTGGTGGCAAGGCGCTGGGTGCCAAAGCTACTATAAGTAAAAGGTTTGATACATACTACGAGCAAGCATGTTTTTGGGTATTCAACTTAAAGCCTATTTCTATACACAGATAATTTCATACCTTAATCTATTTCAATCAACACTAACTTATAATTCACAAAATAAAATAATACTTGAGAGAATGAAAAAGACACTGTAAAACTCATCATCTTCAATCTATCCCCCATGAATTTTTCTCTCATTCAGGACTTTTTGTTTTTATTGTTACATAAAGCATGTGATGTTATAACACAAAAGTATGTTTTGATAATTAAACTTCTGGACACTGTTATTTGTGCATCTTGTACAGAGATCTATAAACAAAAAAAGAATTCATACACACTATAAACTGAGCAGTGGCTGAACATAAAAAAGACTCATAAGTCACCTTCAATAACAAATGATTAAACCTACAGTGGAATGTTTCTACATACCGAGAATTGAGCAGAAGAAAAAAAATCTAATTCACTTTCAAATCTGAACAGTACCTTCATTCCAAGAGTATTGCACACAAGATCTGTGATAGCTTGCATCTGGTTGTTGTGGAAGTTCAACGCCAACAAAAACAACATTTCTCCTGGACTGTTGGTCTTGTCAAGGTGTCTGGTATAACCAGTGAGTCGGGTACATGAGTTGGGGTGGAGGAAAGAAATATCTTGTAAGCTCAAAAGAATGCTTTTGATGGTAAGATCAGACACTGAGATGTTTTAACATATCTATTTTACTTTGAAATAAGAGGACTGTGCTTGCTATTAATTGAAAATGTCTCCTGACAAAAGTAAATGTGACAGATGTCAGAAACTTTATGTATGGAAAATTATTTTAAAAGTAGATTTTTTTTCCTCTGTATTCTTAATCAAAAGATATGGTTACATTTCCCATAAAATTTTGATAATTCCAAACACCTTGCTGAATGGAAGCTCAAATAAAATAATTGCACAAATACCAACGCCTTGATCATGACAATTGCAATAACTGACTATTTCCACTCATTACAGGACAAACACTTTTATTTAAAATAAAGTGTTTACTGTATTTTAATTTTGCAGAGAAATTTAACATTTCAACACTAAAAAAGTATACATAAATGTTATTTCTTTTAGCATTTGCAATTAACAGGCTATTAAAAATTGTCTAAAAAATTATCTGTTCTTAAAATATAAAAGAGTAGATTGCTTCAATGCTCATAAAACATTCTTTTAAAGAAGATTTTTTAAACAATTCACAACCACAGCACAATAGTTAAAAAATACAGAGACCCAAAGAAAAGAAAAGGAAAGGAAAAGGACAAAAAAGCTGTTTGCAATACAGTCCATTCCGGCTTCAAGCGAGGTCATAGGCATTG
The DNA here is from genome assembly GCA_019649035.1 of Elysia marginata. Lineage (NCBI taxonomy): Eukaryota > Metazoa > Mollusca > Gastropoda > Plakobranchidae > Elysia > Elysia marginata. The sequence goes on along the minus strand of BMAT01003747.1, from coordinate 300,983 downwards.
TTTAATGCTGAAGCGTTATCGGCATTATCCAACAATTTTAGTGAATTTCAGGAGTGATTTGCCTTGTTTGATTAACTGTAATAGCGCAAGCAGCAAGGTGCAATATTGGTCCATCACATTGGCGTGCACCTTGGTGGGTTTTTTTTTTTTTTAAGCTTTATTTTCATTTACACAAGTACCATGGTAAACAAGAAAGACGGCCACTTAATATGCCAGACACTACAATTTGCGCACGCACCTGACTGAGCACCGCGCGGAATACACACTACGAGTACGATGCATTCATCCATCACTTCACTTCCCCCAACCCATGTCTTGCAGGCCTAGACATCTACATTGCATACAAAGAAAGAGGGGAAAAGGTGACCAGTAACCATAGCCAATAATTTCTTAATACTCATAAGCCGAACCTGTTGGTCAGTGGGAAATGCTGCTAAGATGGGTGCATGCTCACTGCTGACATAAAAGCGTCTGCTGAGCTCTATCGATCCCCCCCCCTCTCTCTCTGTCCCTCATTCACATTCACTAGACCAACCACTGTGGGCATAGATCTACCAGTAGACTTTTGTTTGTGTAGATCTATACAAAGATTAGATCTATACTTTCTTTGTGGAGATCTAAACGATGAGTCATAAAAAACGAAGTGCAGATGAAATTTGATACTACTGATGGTCAGAATTAGAAACCATCTGTGTAATGAAGCGTGTCTGAAGCCGAAGTTATTCTGCTTGAAGGCATGAGTTGTATGTAGGGAATATTTGGTAAGAGCCATGTAGCATTTTTTTAAGCTGATACACGCTCAATGACAGTGTGCTTGAAGCCGGCTTGTACTGTACTATACCAACTTTGCTTTTTAGACAGAAAAATAATTTGGACATATAACTTAGATCTATGCATATCTGAGTTCAACATGTTCTTGTTACTTTTCAAAATGTGTCTCTGAAGTCATGAGCCATCTAAACCAGTTGACCACATGCTGCTCGTCATCAAGTGACCTGCGAATAAACATACAAAAGTGATCTAAGCCCTTACAATTTTTTTAGAAAATCCTAAAGCTGACATTTTGAAACTTTATAAAGGCCTACTTAAATATGTTGTCATATTTTTGTTTTTTAAATATATAGTATTTTCAAATTACTGTTCATAATTGTTTTGTATGTTAGAATTTTTTTTTCCATTATAAATAATTTTATGCCAAGCGCTGCCAAGTAATCATTTTGTGGATAGCAGGCACTATAAAAATTCATTGCAGTTTAAATTTTCATTAAGCTATAATACACAAAAAGGAGAGAAAACCCTACTGTTATTTGAAAGTTATTTTCAACCAGCACGGTTTCACCAATATGGAGTTTAGTGCAAAAGAAAATGTTAAAAAAATTAAAACAAATTTGCGCAGACCAAATGATTCTTGTTGTCCTTAAAATTTATTTAAAAGGGTTCCTTAGTGTTGATTAAATACAGCACACAGTAATGCATAGTTTTGTTGGCTTGATCATCACAATCAAGCAATCATTACATTAGAACTATGTCAGTCATATAATTTTTAGGTTAAATTTTACGGTGTAATACTCACATTCAAGTTTTATTTATAGTTCAGATTCCTTAGTATTTTTTCTGAATACGCAATTATAAAAAATTATAAGATTTAGAAAAATCCCAATGAGATAGACACCAGAACCTAACAGGTCTAATAGCCAGCATTATAGAAGAATTTCTCCATACCCTCTTACTACCTTAAAACTCCATAAAATCTAATCTGAAATTTCAATACTTTTGCATAGAACTATGCTTTTTAAAGCTTATCAAAGTTAGTGTTCAGACTGCTAGTACCAACCTGAGAAGTCCTGGACTTGCAATCAATGTGCAGATACCTAGGGAGATAAAGTGAGCTCCAGCTCTTGTGGATGCTGGGTGTGTGATGACCAGGCGAAGCAGACAGCCCATCTCTTCATCACTGTACCTGAGATATTCAATCAGAGACACACCCACATAGATTAGTTGAGAGAATAGGTTGATAAAAGATTTTTTTTAAAATTCCTTTTATCTAGATTTTTCAGATAGTGTAGCAAATTTTCATAAGGATGTACATAACTAAGCATTCTTTACCTCCTAGCTACTTTTTTGCTCAAAAGTAATGCTGCTATCCACTTGCATGGTGTGCATGAATATTGAAACTGATTAAAAAGTAAAATCAATACACAAGTATCAACATATCTCACTTCCAGGGAGAATGACTCTTAAGTTGGAATTTTCTTGGGTTGAGAAAATGCCATTTTAAGGTCCATTTTTTTCTTTTTCTTTTAAATCCCCCAAAAAATGTGTACACCTTTTCATAAAATTTATGGAATTAGTTAAGAAATGACTTTATCAGACAAGAACTATTCTTAATCTTTCTACGTGAGGAGTTAATGGGACAAATCTAATCAGATAGCATGGCAAAGACATTTATGCAAGGGTAGGTGGGCAGTGGAAGGAAAGTCGGGAGACAGAGGTGAACATGGTAGACATTATCTTGAAATGGATTGCAGTAAGTTATGAGGACTGTTTGTGGGTGGAAGACGCTTGTGTGTTGTGCAGTAAGATACTATGGAACTCTGTCAAGCCCTTACAGCCTGTGTTGGTTCTAGGTTTATGTGATGTGAAACAAAGCTTGCTCATACGACAAAGAATAAGTCAAGATTTATGATAATTTTGATAGAGAAAAGCAGCACACATATAAACTTACTTCATTGTTGCGATGCCCTTGAGAGCACAGTAAAGTCTCAGTATTGAGCTGGCCACAACAACTTTTGACTCCGCCATGATTTGACCCCTGATTGGGGTCATGGCGATGAGCTGTTCCAGCAGATACTTCCTCAGTAAGCACAGCATAGATGGGCTGGCCTCAGGTTTTCTCTAGAAAACAGAATAACAAGTTTATACGACTCTTGTTTCTCAAGGGGGCTTACATCCCACAATTCCATAAGTTTGCCAAGCTATAAAAATTTTAATAAGACAAATACAGCAGGTCATTCCGAAAAACAATTGATTTATAAAGTAGCCCATCTTATCAAGTGCACCAAATATATGATAAAGGTTTAAGAACAAGATCAGTAGAATGATCGCTAGAGTTAATAAATTTGAATACCCTAAAAAATGTCAATGTATATGCATTGTCCTCCAGCATTTTACAGGGATGTAAATACTTCAATAAAAAATTCTCTGAAATTACTCAACATTTTGAAACTTGTCCAAAATGTAAAGGAAGATGATTATTATACTGTATTATTTGGTTTTAAACCTTAGTAAAAAAATCTCTTAGAATACATGTGATCTGTTTTTGCACTAGGCTTCTTCCTTTTACTACTGCTTGCTTTATGCTGCACTATGGTTCTGGTGGATGGTAAGCCTTCAATACACTCTAGAGACTCAACAAATGACATTAGGGGCTCATTCTCTATTGTTGTAACACCTGTGACAATTGTAGAATCTGTTCTCATTTCAAACACTGACATAATGGCTTTAGCTTGCTGATGAATCGATACCTTTTTAAACTTAATCCTAATTCCATTTCTATTCAACTTCATTTTCTTGCCTGCAGTCAGCATATAGTAGCCCAGTGAAGGATCAACAGAACTATTTACAATTACAGGATCTTCCCTGTGAAAGAATCATATATACAACTTTTCCCACTGTTTATAAACTTGAAGTCAAGCTTATGGTTAGCTTGGTATATTCTTGGTATACAGTCTGTTGGAAACACTAGTGATGATGGTGTTCATTCCACTAAAGGATGACTCTACTCAAGGCCCAGCTTTCAAGACAGGATTTAAAACTGCATATTGTGGATATGACACCACTACTGCCCACCATTTATAATATTTTCTCTCAGTTATAGCTGATACAGCATATTTGTATCTGACTGCAACAGAGAAGCTGCTCTGGAAAATGCATCGTTTTCCTATCCTGGAACTACACTTGGCATAAGAGTAGATATTAGTCCAACAAATATCAGGTCAGGTCTATATAGGCCTAAAGGATTACGACTGTGGGATCAGTAGATCTTTATCTAGATCTAAATATAAGGGATCTAGAATTCTAGAATTAGATCTAGATTGGGTCAGTTTTCTAGAAATAGCTCTCAATCTAAACTTCTAGTTCTAGTGCAGACTATTCTAGAGAGATTCCTGATTAGACCTGAGTAATAGAATTTAGGCCTACAATCCAAAGTTTACACCTATCAAGCATCAAAAACTTACACCACTTGCGCTGGATATATCTAAATTCTAACTGGTAGGCTTAGATTTGTACCAGCTTTGTTAATTCCTGAGTAACACTAACAAACAAGAGGCTATATCTATTTCTATAGTGTAATCTAGAGTGTAATAGTAGATCTAGATCTTTCTAGAAATTGAGGCCCTGTCGATCAAGAATTGATCAAGAAACTAAAACAATCTAGATTTAGTTACAGTTAAATAACTAGGGGCTGGCTGCTCATAAGCTAGCTTGATCTAAAAAGATCTTCTTATTAAATTTCTGAGTATGAGACTTGGCTTCATGTATCAAAGAAGGATCAGGCAACATACAGTTTAATTCTAGTAAAACAAATACGAACATTGTCAGAGAGCGTCAGAGAATCTGGCTCTGAGCCGTTAAAAACTTGTCTCAGACAGCTCTGAAAATCAGAAAACAATCATGGTGCCCTCCATGCCTTCAATGCAAAGGATGCTACACTTTAAACTTGATGAGTTCTCTTTAGACCATGTGAAGTAATTCCGCTTATTCATAAATTGGTCATATTAGAGTTCAAGGGTCAAGTCCATGCAATCGCACTTTATGCACCTTTTATGAGGGTACTGGTAAGCCTAGGCCTAATGAATTACGCATTTTCTGCAGACCGCATTTATTTCAATCTTGAAGTGTACATTGAATTTTTTACTGCTGGGACTTTCTTAACTAGTATACATGTATTAAGTTGAGTTGTACATGCACGCCTATTTAAGAAATACATATTTAATTTTTTTTTACTTATAAAGGAAATGACAGCCAGTTCTCCCATATTTTTCAAAAATCTGAAACCAGAGAAAATCTGATTTACATCCCTGATTCTAAAAACAGTTAAAACAGCTTTTAATGAATCAAAGATTGGTTTGACTGGATGAGAAGAGTTAACAGTTGAACCCAAAAAGGCTAAATCAATTATATTAAAAAAACTTCTGGTTAAATGCTGGTTATACCCTTACACTACATCTATCTGTCCAGCACTCTCCACAATAAAAATTACACTGACATTTCTTAAAAATAACATAGATCTATGGAATGTAAAAATGAAGATTAATTCAGGTCTCAGTTTTTTGTCTTATTTGAATACATAAAAATCTGGTTACTAAAACTGAAACTCTAAATATACAAATTATCTTGTTCATATTTTTGCCTTTCATATGTCCATTTTTTATTTTTTTAATTGATTTTTCACTTTCCAATTGTCTACGTTATCCATGTTTTGTAAACCTGTATGAAAGAAATTATGTAGTTTACATTTTGTGAAGCCCTTTGAGACTTTGATTTGTTGTAAAAGGCCTTATATAAACCTAGATATTCTTCTTCTTCTGATTATCATCAAAACTGAGTGTCTTAGTGTAAATGAATGTTTACTGCCTTGGAAAAAAAACCCAAAAAGTTCAATCCATTTATAATATTTTGAAACTCATGGGAACAAAAAAAAAAAAATAAGGTGAAAATATCCAAAAATTATCAGTACATATGAAAAAAGGCCC
>BMAT01003747.1:169647-180607 GCA_019649035.1 Elysia marginata | reverse complement strand
AGTAGTAGTAGTAGTAGTAGTAGTAGTAGCAGTAGTAGTAGTAGTAGGGAAATATCATTCTGAAAACAATTTTGAGCATCGAAACAATCTTTTTTAAACTGAGCCATCTTTTAGACAGGATGATGTCTGAAGAAAATACATATTAAGTGTGATTAATATTAATTCTTCCAAGGCCATGGAACGCCAGTGGGTGAGCATTGCCGGCATTCCATAGAAGCAAGTGGTGAGAAAAACAAAAACCAGGTGGGAGCATTAAATTTCATAGGTAAAAACAATAATGACCTTTACAACAATGCCATAACTCTGTATTTCGGTACCAATAGTAGTCTTTAACAATACCGGTAAAGTATATTGGGCAACAATTATTAGTGCTAAATTATCAATTAGAATAATAACAGCTTCTACCCCAGCTGTGTCACTCACATACTTCATGGGTTGCTAATTCATCACATTATTAGCAATATCACCACACACTCATCTTCCTCTATACCAAACAAATCACCCCCTGAAACTCAGCGCCGTGTGCATATAACGATGACTTGGTTTTAGTAGTTTTAGCTCTCTGTTAATGGTTAGATTTTCTAACTGTTTGTCACTCTGCACATCAGCCTTTTCGTGATCGTAGTGTTGTCCGTTGTATACCTACCTCCCGTAGTGCTCTATCGAAATTGCAGTGCAGTAAATTCCTACGACCCCTATTCTTCAACATCTCACCGCAAACGCCAAGTCTAATTCATCCAAATGTAAAATAGATCTTTCTACTTCTAGCATATGCATGACTGCAGCCTAATCTATCTTAATGTTTTCTTTCGTGAGTCTAGCTACCTGTGTATCTAACTATTGTTTTTTTGTTCATTTCCACCCGACTTTATCTGTGTCTTTTTTCTGTCTGTCCGTCTGAATATTCATTTCTATTTTGCTCATCCATTTTCTTCGGGAGAGAAAAGAATTGGCTAGATCTAATAGAGATAAAACAGCAAAGCTAGCAAATCTCAACCCATGGGTGTCTTACTCATTCAACACTAGGGGCAAATTCTGAGTAACAACAGCTCAGAGAGGTCTAACTATAAAAAACCCCACGAAAATGAAAGTTAATAGAAATAATAAAAAACAACAAACAAATGAGCGTCAAAACCTCTTACACATGTGTAAAAGTATTGTGATTTTAACAACAAAAGAAAATTAAAAAATAAAGACAAAAAAAAGAACAAAAACGAGGATAACACCCCCCTACCCTAAATAGGAACATCTCTAACAATAACAACAACAACAACGACAAAAACAAACAAAACAGTATTTAAGTGCCAAAACATACACTCCCTTTACACTTATCCGATTACCAATGAAAATAATACACGTGATAATATCCACACACACAAAAAGATACAAACGAAAGAGGCATCTGGCCCAGCGAGGATTTTCGTTACCTTATCGTTCTTAAAACCCACCACTCAACCTAGATAGAGTAAAAGACAAAGAGAAATAATGTAATTACGGATAAAAAAAAAAGAAGCACCGAAGGCCGCTCCAAGAATAATGATCAAGTTGAGCGCCAATGTAAAAATCGCACGCGCATTGTTCCTGGCAAGTTGCCCAACGTTGGGGGAAGCCGGTCTAGTTTGCTTACTGCAGTAACTGTTATCAATGAAAGGTTTATACATTCTCTGTCTTCCTAGTATCCTCTTCGTTTATGTCCAAACAGCAAATGCACCTCTCTCTCTCTCTCTCTCTCTCTCTCTCTCTCTCTCTCTCTCTCTCTCTCTCGCTCGCTCTTTCTTTCTCTGTCTCGCTTTTGTCTGCTGACTATACACGGGTAAGGTGTGAGCTTATCATCGCATTGTTTCAATTCAGGGCTTTGAGTTAAAAAAAACATCTATGAGCAATTGGGTTTTTTCTTAATGTTAAAGTACACTCTATCTCATAATTTGCGTCTAAACAAATACTACTAACGGCAAACCAGGCTATTTAGCGAGTCATCAGCCTGGTCGTTTATTATATATGGTATGATTTAAACTAGATATTAATTATTTTGGGAGCAGACAATTTAAGATATCATGCATGCTACTCTTTATAAGCAGCGAATACAATACAGATTTCTTTGAAATATGGATAAGAAAATCGAGTGCCATATAGATCTTAGTTCATTTTGCCAATGTTCTCAGAAATTCGGATTCAGATAATAATACGCACAATTCAAATAGAAACTAAACCTGCATGTAAGAAATTTTTCTACGTGTAATCTTATGCCTGAAAATGTTCGCAATATTATCCTATGATTTTGACTTCTCGCCTCACTTTAGCAACATACTGTTTATCATTTTATCCTGCGGCAGAGTGTAAAAAAAATATTGGCACTGAGAATATCTTTAAACTTGAATTGAGATCGATGCACCTAAATTTTATACTGTTTGAGGAACGCCTGAGCTCTGTGCTATCCTCTCGGTCAGAGCACCATGACACTCAACTTGGAAGCGTGTAAAAAAGAGAAAATTGAATGAATTTTTAACTTTCTTTCTCCCAAATTCCTCTTCGAAAGTGAGCAAGTGCTAATTGCTCAAAAAGGAAAAAGCCGAGTAAATTGGCCCGCATACAACAAAACACGTGAGACCACAGCATTTCCTTGCTTGGATATTTCTTGCAGAGCTTATGTAAATATATCATCAACTGCGCCGCACTTATACCAAACTAGGACAGGCCAGATGTGAACTTTTCACAAGTTATGGTTTGCCAAAACCATTTGGAATCTTCATAAAAAATGATTATGATTTGCAGCAAAAGAGCATAATATTGATTTACAGAACTTCATTTGGTTTGATTCCTTTGTTCTTCTTGTGAAAATTCATGATATCGAACTTATTCACTCTGAAATATTTATAAACCATAGTTATTCGTCCATTTACACATAAAATTTATGATTTGCATGACACTTTACTTAACTTTAACCTTTTAAAACAGCACAATTTTATGAAGATTTAGTTTTCCGCGTAAAGTGTTAAAACCAGCAAAAAAAAAAAATAAAAAAAACCCAACAAAAACGGTTCGAAAGCCAAAGAGTACACGTATAATATTCGCAAAAAGATTCCGAGGTCAAATATGTAGTAATACCAGTATAAAGAATACCTGCAATAGGAACAGTAAGAACATCAACTGCAACCTAGAGCAATAGCTTTAATACCCCGATAACAATACCGGAAATTAATGCCAAAACAACAACAGCATGCAAATAGAAAACTAATTGGAGCATCGCCTTTTACCTCAAAACCAAGCTATATATAAGGATAAGCTATGTGTTCTGGCCATAGCCTTGTATCCACTAGATCTAGAGGGAATTAAATGCTTGTGTCTGATAGACCTGACACACAGGACCGGGCAGTGAGCAGTGTCCAGCTTGACCGGTGAGGGATGAGATGTGGTTAATGAGGCTACAGATCCGACCTGACCACAAGATTCCTGAGGCCTGGGCGCACTGGCCAGTGAGATGCTAATGTCCAGCAGATGTGGACTCTGCTCTATTAGAGATCATGTAACGCTGACCATGAGAATCTAAAGTAATCAATAGTACCCTCTTAGTGCGGACATCTCATGAGATCAAGGTCATTGCTACTTTACCAGTAACTAGCACGAACTGAAACGAAATTGTGACATAGAGCTTCTGATATCCTTCTTTTTGAAGAAGTAGTTGTCAAAAAGACGTCAAACTTGAATCAACCTAATGTTAACCATCCTCCAAAAAGCATTTAGATTAAAAAAAAATTATATTTCGAAATATTTACGGCTGTTACTTACTAGTCCAAAGTTAGGCAAATGTTTGAACCCGATTATATTTTAACCAGATAAGAGAAGACTTGAAGTGTCATGACACAAACTAAATAAATGGCCTTGAGATTTTTTAATGGTGATCTTAATTTGCTGTGTCTTTGGGTGGATTAATTGTGTACTTGTCATGCCGTTTTTGAAAGTTAAAAATTTGAATCAGCTTGAGCATGTCCAGCAAAGCAAAAACTGTATAGAGAGCGCTGGCCAACAGACCTCAGAGTGTGAAAAGTTAAGCTATATGTTTAGATTTAGAGGCTGCCAAAGTGTTTATGAGCCGAGAGTTGGAATTTTCCAAATGGAACGATTTATTCAACAAATTTCACCCAAGTATATATCAAGCGACCAAAGGAAAACAAAGAAAAAGTCTTAAGTTTAACTTAACTCTTCTATTAAGTTTTAAATGGTTCCCCTTAAATGATTGAATAAATCTTGACTCCACTTTTTGTATCGTGTTACATTTAAAACAAATAAAAATGATTTATTGTATACACAAAATGGTTCTAATTCAAATAGTATGGGCGAAGTGGCCTCTGATATGTTTTACCTTTGCAAGTGTTACATTGTTACCTCACGCTTTGATTATAGCTCCGATCATACAAGTCTAGAGCTATGACAATACCACCCTACCAAATTGATATTCGTGCAATAAGCATACTGATCATACGAGATTTGTGAAACGAAATAAGCATTATCTACATGTACATCCATGACAAATCGCTTATCTGTTTCCATAACTTTGCTACCAACATGAAAGGTTACGTCACAGAACCATGGTATCCTAGTAATTGCATAAATTCTATACTCTGATTCAAACATATCACAGCATAGATTTTCAAAGATTTTAAGAAAAGACATGGGTACCGTTATAACAGAACGAACAGAGACATTCTACTGACCTCAGTGTCCTATATTGATAGTATTTTATTCTACCTGTGACGGTTGTCCTACCACAAATGTTCACATGTGTACAAACGATTTGCTAAGTTTTGACAAAAGTTGTTATTTGGTCGCTTCAATATCATCACTTCATCCACATCCAAAATTAAAAGACCATAATATGCACACGAAACAAAGTTATCAGATAAATGAATATATGTACTTATTAAAATCAAGTCCGTATACCTCAAATCCGAACTTCGAATGAACCGAAAATCGAATTATGAGTATAGAACACAAATGAAGATAAAACGGGTAAAAAATGAAGTTCAAATAAGGAAAATATTCAATAAATATACATGTATAGGTTCGAACTACATGGGCTAGACGGTATGGTATGATTAATACGTGTAACGAGTAAGATATGAGCAATGACTCACCACAGTACTTTCTTGTAGCTTTCGGTACGCCTGTTCCGTCTCAGACTGGCCCCCTAGCGGCAGACTCTGGACCCCACAGCTTGCCATCGCCAGAAGACTGATGGTCAATACCAGAAGACGACTCCAGCTGCTTCCGGTTATGCGCTGATTACATCCGTCCTGCAGATGTTGTTCCCGAGTCGTGATGCTACTGCTACGGTAGTTGCTGGCCAACTCCAGATCTACTAGATCTGGATGATGTTTCGTGAATGATGGAGAGAAACAGAACGGTGAAGGCGAGAGAAGACACGGCGGTGTACATTTAGATATGTCCAGATGTTGCTGCAGTGTGGCATGGTAAGCTGCTTCACCACTATACGAGAATTTAGAACATCCCCCATCCTTACTCTCCCTCATTAAGTTCTCTCTGCTAAGTCCGTTTGTGAAAAATGTTCTTGGAGAACTAGCTGATGATGACGATAACGATGATGGTGATGATGTTGATGATGATGGCGATGGCAGCAGTTGAGATGTTGATGTCTTCATGGACGGGACATCATTCCATGTGTTGGCGTCTCTAAGCAGAGGCATACTGAACAAACACGAATTTTTGTGTAACCGTTCTGCTGTGCCTCGTGGGAAAACCTCAAAATCCGATAGTTTTCTGGCCCTGGACTCTGAACAGTCCTTCCTGGATGGTCGACATACCGAGATCGGGTGAGGATTCTGTGTATCGTCCCCAGAGAATGGTGACATTATTGTTTTCTAAATGTCACACGTGAGAGAAATACTTCTTAATATCGGAAATTACTACAGCTACCATTGAACACACCGCCAACCTAGAAAGTCAATAATACACACCGGCGCGGCTTGTTAGGTGTTTTCATATGGTCACAATATTAACACCATCTGTCTGATAGTCTCGCACTTCGACATACAACTAGCTGCAAAATATTATCAATATAAAATATTAATGCTCTCGCTACACATTCACCAGCTGGGAAGCAAGCTCCACTTGTCCCCTGCAGGACACCCAACACTGGGTCAACAATATCGTATAGTTTATAGCTTAGAACGATCTTAACACACAGGGAAACTAAACGATGCAAAAGCTGTCATTTAAGATCCTTTGTCTTGGGGTTGAAATGATAACGGAAAGACACAAGAAAATCTATTAATATAGACAGATAAGCAATTATTTATAAAAAAACATTTGAAATAGTCTTCGCATATCTCTCTCCCGAGAGTATTCACTTGTTCAGCCGTCCTAAAATTTATTTTGATCTCCGCTACTTTCCAAAACAGCCGCGATGAAAAAAGGTGATAAAAATAAAATCCGATTAAACCAATGTAAAGACTCGACTAGATAGCGCGGACGTGCATTTGGCCTGTGGTTAAAACATGTTACTCAGACAGGGACCAGAGTATCAGCCAATCGGGAAGCTTTGCGCTTTTAATTTGGTGAAAAGACACTTTCCTTCTCTTCCTCGAAATAATGCTTTCGTTTGATTGATTATCAATAAAAGATTCATGTTTTTTAATAGGAAATTCAAGAACCTCAGTCTAAAACCGTAGCATTTCTTAATGATTACCAGCTTCCTTCTCTTTCCGCGTGCATATTTCTCTTTAAAAAAGAAGAAGGGGTGGAGGTGGAGGTGTAAGAGGGCTGGATTACTTAGTTACACAAACCGTAATTACGCACAACATACATAATTATGTGAAGTACTAGTTGTCTTATAAATGCTTTGTAGTAAGTGTTAAAGTGTGCCTTGCAAAAAATTACAATGTAAAATGATCTGAAGGAAATAAATGAATGTATAATTTCGGTTAGTTTCAAATATCTTGCAAAGCAAAGGACAAAGGGGAAGAACTTATGTTTGCAAACTATCTTTAATGTGACAGAATCCATAAAGTTAGTGCAAACTATGACAGTATAATGGAATAAGCTAATCTGCCGCCCGCTACTTTTACCTAACGACCTTTGTTGACATAAATGCAAATCGACCCGTATACTTTTTAAAAAAATTAAATTGAAATGTTTTTAATTAGACACTATACACCTGTACCATTTTTTAAATAAAAACAAACTGTTCTTTACTTGCTCTACTCTTTAAGTCTAGGAATAAAATACCGAGAGACTAACAATGAAAAACTTTAATTTGATCACATACGGAGCCATCAAGCTAACAGCATCGGGTTTCAGAGTTGGTGATGCCCTTCTTTGTTTCCTCTAAAAATGTTGATGTTTTTGCATGTGCCCAGCGTATTTCTGTATGTAAATATTTCTAAAAACCCTTCCAAACAAATTTCCCACGGCGACGAATCAATAAGTACATTTCGTCTTATCTTATCTTACCTTATCTATCTTATCGTATCAAACACTCTGATAAACCAAATGACGAGAAACGTGTTAAAAGTAAGACATGCACTAGCGATGTTCGATTCACACATGTTTTAGCTGTTACTCGACATCTGCTGCACAGGGAAAGAAAATAAAACACGAAAAACAGAGTAGAAATCTGGTGTATGATATGAAGGTCAATAGGTAGACAGTGTCTATCTATCTAGAGACAGATCTATACGCGTAGCCAATGTAATCCAAAGAGCAATATTGCGCTTGCATTATTGATGGTGTTTTGAGTTTAAACGCTATGAAACGCGCGCTTCACCACTGCCGGCTGTGTTTTACACATTACATCCATGTGGGTTTAAGGAAACCGATTTGATTAATCAGGCCGGTATGCAGTAGTATGCGTAAAGTACAGATTTACACAACGACACACGTGTAAGTGTGTGGAGTTTATTGTTGTTTTATAGGTATGTGTATGGGTGTGTAAGCGCGAGTAACGTTGCTTGTAACCTCATACTGTGTTCGCCGTGTTAATGAATAAATCATTAGGTTAATGAGGGGCGTCAGATTGGCTGCCCTCTCTCTTTCTTTCCTCTCTCTCTCTCTCTCTCTCACTCTCTCTCGCTCTGCCCATCTCTTTCGACTCCTCGTTCATCACTCTCTTTACTTACCCCCTCTTTTCTCACAGTATCTCTTTTTAATCTCTTCTTGTTCACCCGTATTGTACATGTATTTCTTCCTGCTACCTCTGCCCATCTCTCTGCACGTTTTCTTTCGTACCGCACCCTTTACTCCGTTTTCATCCTTATGTTCACTTTAAACAACAACCTTCCGTAATTTATCAACTCTTTTTTCATTAAAAAATGAAAGAACCCCAAAGAGAATGCAGCCTCGGCTGTATGGTTCATGAAGTAGATATAAAAGATTATCAATAAATATAACATTTTTTACCTCAACAGGAAGTATTATTCTCTCCGAACCAATCAGTCTCAGTGCACACAAATAAGAGAAAAAAAAAAGCAACAAAAGGCGACTCCACAACATCACCCACAACAAACATAGCACCAAACATTTTGTTCTCTTTGTTACAAGCTTTGCTTCAATGAACAAATTTCTTTTTTTTTATATATATATATTGACGATAATCATAAATCCCTTTCGAGAAATTCGGTTTCATAACTGTATGGCCGCAAGAGCAGCGCCACTAATTCCAAAGCAGACCAGTACTTTTGAAAGCTACTTTGAACCCATATGCAGGGTGTTGCAAGCGTATATCACAAATTCAAGCTTTGCCTGTAACTGGGTACCCATTTTACAAGTGGGTGGACTGGGCAAAGTTGGGGTAAATTGCTTTCCCAAGACAATTACAAGATGGCATGGTCGGGAATCGAACCCACGACCGCCGGATCACGAGTCCGACGCGCTAGCAATGCTGCCCCGGGGTGTTTCTGTTATGTTACGAATAAGATTCGCATTTTTCATCACAGCTGAAGTGTTAACCCTATACAAAGATCAAATCATACCTAGACTGTATACATTTATTCTATAACAATCGATATATTTGTCTGTCTCATTTTTACATCACCAAAAAAAAATAAAATTCGGTCGTTATTATAGAAGATCTCACACTGCTTTCTTCATTACGAATCAATTTCGCTTTTTCTCCACGGCTAGAGTGTTAATTCAATACAAAGACGAAGCCACATCTTGATTGTTTGTACTTGCCCTGGATTGTTACCGTTGTATTTTACTCTGCTGTTTTCACATCACAAACGCTTTAATACGTTATGTTTTGTTCGTATATATCTGGTTATTTGTTTCTAAGGCCATCATACAGTTACAATGCCGCAGGGTACCCGAGTATACAACTTGCACAGTACCTGTAAACATAAACACAATCTCTGAGGTCAGAGGTCAGAGACCTCCCACGCTCACACTCTGCCTGCCGAGTGCATCAGACACAGCCACCACCCGAGGAGGGAGTACTTTAAACATCTGGCAACCACCAGTAAGTTAAGAGCAAGTTAATTACCGCTACGGTCTAACAAGATACCATCGATGCAGTAGAGAACTGTGACAAAACATCGGTATATTTTGATACTTATGGTGATGGACAGAGTATTTTAACGGATAACAAAGACATTAAAACTGCTTTTCATAGGCTATTAGCGAGTATCCCTTTTAAAACTAAATCATACATCAATACCTAATCGGAAAACCTCTGAGGTATTAGACACAGGAAAGAAAATCAAAAGTAAAAATCTGTTCGTTGTGATGGAGAACAACAACGAACTCTTTGATTTTAATCCACTTTTAAGCCTTTGGTAAGAAAAGAAACCCTGATAATGCCTTTCCCAAACCGACCTGTTTAAGATGTTCAGTCAATTTGTTTGGTAAAAAAATATTCGCTTCTATTTTGTGCACAAACACATAAACATTAAAAGGACCATATAAATTTTTGATCGCCTTAGTTTAAAAACATTATTCGTTTGCACTTATGTAAGAACAAACCCACACAATTTCAAAAAGGTTTTATATTACATAGATAATACATCGATATATCGAAATATGTCGATAACTATAACGCTACATACCTCTGATTTCAATTAATGATTACTTTTTATCTGCTAGTTTAGCCTTTTAGCCTAGTTCACCAAATTTAATATAGTTTTCACAATGGACATGAATGTTTTGCTAAAGCTGTTCAATTGGGTTCAGAAACTCTACAGCTACATAGAATTTAGCTAACACAAAGAAAACAAACTCACTCAACAGCCTTGACCATTTTGGGGTATGAGCCTTTAAACCAGCCACAACTGCAGTGAAAACTACTTTACCACAGCAACAGAAACTCCACAATATCTTATGAAAACATAACATTCAGGAAGATTATCCATCAATATTTACAATCCACCGTGAAAAAAAACCTCACACCACACGGCAGATTTCACCAATCTGCGGTTTGAGCACTGGCCGCTACCACCACCACAACCACACCATCTGCCGCGACTCCAACCACACGACGTGAAGGCTCAGACTAACTGCATCTCAAATTCGCTCACGCAAACCCACATTAACACTCTCAGCCTCAGAAATTCTCTCAATCATAGCCACCTTGTTTCCGGAAAGAAGTTCAAGTTCAAAGTGACAGCTTAGATTCGCCAAATGTTCGGGTTTGTGCCGGTGAAGATCATAATGTTATACGTAAGTACGCCATAGGTAGGTCTACTGAAGGAATGGCCAGACTAAGCTAGGCTTGACGGTTTAGTGCTGGGCTAGGCAGGAAAAGCCATGCAGATGTTAAAAGGGGTGAGTAACAGAGATTCAAGAGAGATAGGAAAAGAGGTAGAGGAGGAGGAGGTGGAGGAAAGGAAGCAGAATAATGAAAGGATAAGATAAAAAAGGTAATGGTGAGACTTAGAGGGGCTAACAACAAAGGCAAAATATTATGAAGAAAAAGATAATTTTTGACGGACAAAGAGAAGGAGAGAGAGAGAGA
>BMAT01003747.1:41303-52525 GCA_019649035.1 Elysia marginata | reverse complement strand
TAGTAGTAGTAGTAGTAGTAGCAGCAGCAACAGCAGTAGCAGTAGCAGCAGCAGCAACAGCAGTAGCAGTAGCAGCAGCAGCAATAGTAATAGTAGTAGTAGAAGTGATAGCAGTAATAGTAGTAGTAGTAGTAGTAGTAGTAGTAGTAGTAGTAGTAGTAGTAGAAGTGGTAGTAGTAGTAGCAGTAACAGCAGCAGCAGCAGTAGTAGCACCAGCAGTAATAGTAATATTACAGCAGTCAAAATACAAGAAAAGAAAGATAAAGCGCTGAAACTCACCGGGTACATCATACGAGTATCGAGTGAGAGAGAGAGAGTGGTGAGTAGGAAAACCTGGCTTCTGTAAGCGGGAAAGCTGTAGTGATGTGTTAAATCTCTGCCTAGGTGCGCTGAATGAATCTGGTAACTCACGAATTCTCACCTTTATAGCCATTCGACTCCGGAAGTTTTTGCCAAGGGTGATCCTGCTTTGCACGTTCATGAAAACCCGGATCTGACCCCCACAATAAAACTATGGCTTTTCAGCGAGTCATGAAAAAAGGATGTGAGTGTTACATATCTTAAGATTTTTTTTGTTTGTTTTAAAAACAAATCTCTTCCTTTTTAGCTTATTCATCTTTTCCTCGGAAAAGAGTTTTAAGTGCGAGGGTTAAGTTTAGTAACATAAAAGAAAGAAAACAGCAAAAAGAAGAAAATGATGATGATGATAATGATCATGATTATGATGATGGAAGAAGAATATCAACAACAACAACAATAATAGCAACAAAAATAACATTTGCAACAACAATAGTGAAATCAACAAGTACAGCAACAGCAGTATCAACTTACAAGATCAATTTACAACTAAGAATGAAGAGAATCTTTTATATTAATCAAGAACAAGAATTTAGTTAACTGGTCCTGGAAAATGTAAAAAATAAAAGAATAACCAATGACTTCTCGCGCCATTGAATATAGCCATTATATGTTCATTGCAAATGAGATAACAGCAATCCAGCAATACGAAACTTGATGCCTAACATAGACAAACAGAAACAGTTACTGACACTTAAAACACTGCAGACAAAACTGTTCGAGATAAAAGCAAATCTTTATGATACGAATGAAGCGGAAGGAAAAACGGGCAAAAAGGGTGAACTGTGCATATTTCTGCAATCGACATTAAAAGGTAGATCCTGTAGAAGGTTTCATATTCAGAAAACTTTGGTTGAATGGGGGAGGGGGGAGGAGTTCGTGCTTTTGGAAGATTGTGGAGTAAAATACGTTTTCCAATAACGTCGAGTAATATTAATATTAATAACGATGACATTGATGTCATCATGACTTCAATGATGATGATGATGATGATGACGATGATGGGTAATGACATTGATTATGATGTCGAAATAATACTAATGTTCATCTCGATGGTGGTAGCGATCACGACTGCAATGATGATGACTACAAAAGAATTTTGTTTTTCAAATGAATGAAGAGGGACATTATATATAAACCTGTTTTACCGACAGACTGGTCGAGATATTAAATCCTGTTTCAGTTTTTTTTTTCCTCTTTCTGACAGCGCTGCACTGTGTGCCAGGTCAATATTTTCAAGCTTATTTCGGCACAATATGGTTTCGTCTGACCTTCGTTTTGTAACACCACCCACTGCACGTCTAGCGTTGCTTTTGCTCACATCCTGGTTTTCACGCGGCGAGCTGTCCTTGACCTCTGTAAATACTCTCAGGGAACTCTGGATTTCTTTTTCTGTAAACTTCACTTTTTGTTATGACCTAGCAAATTGCTCACAAATGTCCAATACCATATCCTTACATAGGATACTACTATTTGTTCACATCTACAAGTTTTGGTCACCACTCTACATATTATCGTTATTCAGCTTCGAAAATACAATTCAGAAGAACTGGATGAGACCGACACAACAAACATTACTGTTGTTCCTGTAAAATCTATTCCAGATGTTTTGAATATCATTGAAACAAAACTTAAATTCGGATTATTCCAAATTCAGATTATTAGTTTGCACAACCAAATGAGGATAATATCGATAATCTGAATAAAAGCTCGAATCTGGCCTTCGCCAACAATTTTACAACTCCTGGAGAAGAGAAAAGGAACAAGCAGCTCATAGTAAAGAATAAAGATTCAAAACAATCAACGAAGCTCAAAACTTTGCAAGATTGGAGATCAAAAGCGATAGCAGGTGCTTTCCGTATTATCTCGAAAGATCGAATATTAAAATCCAAAGCAATTGATAAGATCACGATCAAAGGTGAGGCAAGCGTTTCTTTTTTTTTCATTTTCAAATCACGAAACCTGCTTTTATTCTTCTTTTGTTCTACTTATTATAGATTTACATCTTATACCATACATATCCATTATGCATGATTTTTGTTTATTCAAATACAGACTTTTATTTCCAATCGGAAAAACATACATCTTGAACTAACAAAGAACAAAATTAATGTATTAAGAAAAATATTGTTGCAGTCTTCCCTGCTGATAGAAGACTCAAGATTTCACACCTTCTCCCAAGCCAGTTCATACACATTGAGGCCAAGTCAACACATAGTTAAGAGAAAAAATGCAGTACGATAGCTTTGTAGGATCTTATTTCAAGCACTGTCTATAACCAAGTATCCGTTTACAGGGATTGATTGATTGAAGGGTATTTTTACAAGCCCAATTCCACTTCAAAGGTGCTCTCAGGGCTTGGGTCCCAATGACAATTTACGGGCTGCCACCCAGAGACTAGCGGGGGTACCATGACTTAGCCTCAGCCGGTTTTATACTGACACCGACCCAACCAGCAGGGGCCCGGACTGTGCTCGGCTGTGTTTCGAACCGCGACCTCTTGGCCACGGAGCGAAGCCACTACCAACTGAGCTATCTAAGCCCCCCGTTTACAGGGAGATGAACTGAAGAAACGGCAGATTAATTGCTTTATCAACGTTAGTCGCGATCAGTAATCGAACCTACACCAGCCAGGTCATGAGTCTGAGACACCTATAACTGAGCCAAGCTGCCCTAGTATTGAGCGGGCATCAAAGATTTTTAGACTATGACAATAAGTGTCTAATAATTTGCCCAGGAACTCTCTGGTGGGCTTTATAATATTGTCAAAGAGTCACAAAACCTTGCTGAATTATCGCTATAGACGAAGCTTGATGAAGACTGAAAAAACAACATCATTAACACATCATCATATTACAATTGAGCTAAGGGCAAAAAACCCACCAATATAGAAAATTTTCTCCTTGCCTCATAAATTCTAAAAAAAAAATAACCATTGTGCAACAAATTCATTAAAGTTTTACGTGCATATATTTTAAAATCTTTTAAAAGCTGTAAAATAGATACCATGAGAATGTGACTACCAGTTATGTGAACGTCTCAAACTCGTTCGTAGAACGGGCTCTTCAGCCAGTTTTTATTTTTTTTTTTTATTCACTTTATTAATCCCTTTCGGGAAATTTGGCTTCGTTACTCAGCGTAACTGTGTCGCCACAAGAGCAGCGCCACTAATGCCCCAGCAGACCAGTATATCTAAGGCCACTTTAAACCTATATGCAGGGTGTTGCAGGCGCATATCACAAATTCAAGTATTGCCTGGAGCTGGGTACCCATTTTGCAGGTGGGTGGACTGGGAAAAGTTAGGATAAATTGCTTTCCCAAGGCAATTGCAACATGGCATGGTCGGGAATCGAACCCACGACCTCTAGATCGCGATTCCGACGCGCTAACCACTCTGCCACGCAATGTGGACATCAATAAACCTTTCCTACGCTCTTTGTGCCTTTGACTTACTTTATAGTTTGCTTCCAACATGTTTCATTGCTGCTGCTGTAAACTTCAGTCATTAACCTTTTTTTCGCAAAAGGGAGGAGGGGGGATCGCGGCTGCTAATAATCTCTTTTTACTGAGGGTTTGAGCAACGACATGAACAACAGTTATCGCAGCGGCACAAGAATAGCACCAAAACAAATTTTAAAAACGCGTACATATGCAGGATAGAAGGAAAGACAAATTTTTTATTCGCATCTGAAGAGTAGAAGACAAGGGCTAGCCAAGATTAATATGTACAAAATTGACAACAACAGTGATAAAACTTCTCTACTCTCCCAGTCGGTGAATCGCAAATACCATAAAACTAACCCACTTTCATCTTATTTTCCAGCATGTTCGACGGCTTCAAAACTTACGTCTTGACGTTAACGTGAACGTGTCCTTAACAACAGGATGTTTGTGGCGGGAAAGACGGTCATGAACCAATTATTTGATCCAACTTCCAAGAAGTGCGCACGGCGAAGGGGCAAAAAAAGAAAAAAAAAGGATAACATTATCTTCCATCTCTCCCCATAGACTTTTGACTTAGCGAAAGCTTAAAACTGCTGCATTTTATTCTTTCGTCCCCATAGATTGTTTCTGCTCACAGTATCTATTTGTTTTCTTTTTTCGTAGCTTTATTAAATCTCTGCCCAATTCTGTCATTCGGGGTAATTGCTCTTCCTCTCTCTTTGATGTTTAGACTCAGTGTTTTTTGCTATGACTCCCCCCTCTGTTTCCCCTACGCTATCTTTTTACCCCTCTCTCTCTCTGTCTCTCTCTGTCTCTCACTCTCTCATTCTATTTCTCTCTTTTTTTTAGTAAGTTTTTATTTTCTTTTTCAAGGGTATTACAACAACAGATTACTACTTACCTCTTTCTTTCTTTTTCTCTCTCTCTGTGTCCCTCTCTCACTCTCTCTCTCTCTCTCTCTCTCTCTGTCTCTCACTCTCACTTTTTATTTCTATCTTCCTTTCTTTTTTCTCTCTCTCTGTCCCTCTCTCACTCTCTCTCTCGCTCTCTCTCTCTCTCTCTCTCTCTCTCTCTTTCTCTGCTGTATCTTTGCATCCATCATGTGTCTCTCTTGCGCGCACGCTCCCCATTATGGAGAGAAAAACGGTCTACATTCCACGTCTTAGAATGCAGGATGTTAATGATATACCACATAAACACTGCATGCATACACACAGTCCATGCAGCTCCTGACCTTATAGATATTCTTTTATTACACAGGATAGATCTAGTAGCAAACTCGCGTTTGTATACAATTTTTTCATATGAATTCATTAGAAACTCTGAACAACCAATCTCCTCAATTTATGTTTCTAGGCAGAATTCTTTCGTGAAAAATAGACAATGTAAAATAATAATGGTTTACAAAGCATCTCATTGGCGGAGCCATGCAAATCAGATTTTTACCATTAGGCTATGTCTTTATTATACGAGAAATGTCTGTGACGTAAACGTAGGCAATAAGAAACAGTGGAAGTTGTTATCGAACTGCATGCACATTTCTTATGACAAGGACTTAAAAACATCTATTCCAAAAAACAAGCTCTTTGAACCGCTTCTGTGCTGTAATCATCTTCAGACTTAGCTATTGTTAAATTATAAAATGCACAGCGAAAGAAGAAAAGGGCTTAAATATTACACAGAAGAGCTGAACAAAATCAAATTGTTGTTAAGACAACACGGTCTTACACCATCTCCTTTTTTTTCTTAAATATAGATAATTATCCTTTTTTATCTTAACTACGTTTGTGTCATCATCTTTATTTTTTTTCATCTTTACATTTTGAATCTCCAAACTAAATTAACAACTGTGCATTCTTTCTTCCGTTATTACACATCACCCTTTCACCAACGTCTGTCTCTTTCTCTCTTTCCTTTAATATTTTTTTTAACTTAGACCCCTTTCTTATTTTACTTTTCAATGTCATAATTTAATTTATCTTTTATTTCTGTCATTTTTTCGCTTTCAATCTCTCTGTTCTAACTGCTGTATACTATCGCTCACTGCTATCATTCTCTTGAAGTTTTTGCCTCTCAACGCATCCTTCCTTCAGACCGTTTCTCTTTATGGAAGGAGGAGAGAAGAAGATGAAGAAAAGAAAAAGAGGATAATGAGGAAGGAGAAGAAGGAGAATAATAACAAGAACAAGAGCAAGAATAAAAACAAAAACAAGAAGAAGAACAAGAACAAGAACAAGAATAAGAACAAAAAAACAAGAAGAAGAACAAGAACAAGAAGAAGAAAACAACAAAAACAAGAAGAAGACGAAGAAGAAAAAAGAAGAAGAACAACAACAACAACAAGCAAAAGAACAAGAGGAAGAAGAACAAGAAGAAGTAGAAGGAAAAGAAGCAGACAGAGAAGAAGCAGAAGAAGAAGAAGAAGAAGAAGAAGAAGAAGTTGGAGAAGAAGCAGAAAAAGAAGAAGAAGAAGAAGAAGAAGAAGAAGAAGGAACAGGGAAATAAAGAAAGAGGGTCCGATTCGAACATTTTAATTTTATTGTCTCGTTTAATTTCAAACCAAAAGAGGAAAGTTAATTTATTCCCAAGTCTTCTGCTGTATTTCTATTGGTCTTTGTATCTTAATGCCTGAAGGCTAAGGTTATATTGCAATGGAAGGGAGAAAGAAAAAAGAGAGGCGGATGTGACAAGATACTCTGACACGAGGAGAGAAAGAGAGGAAAGGAAAAGGGGGGGGGGGGTAGACATAGGAACAGAGACAGGGTTTAAGAAAAAGGAAAAATGGGGTGTGGAAACAATTTTTCTAGATACATACAATCACAGCTGTTTCAAATAATTATTCATGCGTATTACACAAAGAAAAATTGCACAACTTAGTATACGCATACCAAAATAGATTATTTAATTTAAATATTTTTATTTTCCTTGCAAAAGAAATCACTTAAGAATGTTTTGTTGCGCTTCAAAAACATGAGATGACTTGCAATGATATTCGAATTGACAAAGCTGTCATTTCTAATGTTTTTTTTTTTTTTTTGCTTACGATAAAAGTGTATTGAAAATTAGACCAGCTTACTTAAAGAGACTATGAGTCAACGCCAGGCCAAAGAGTTGAATAAATTAAAATTCTCCTAACCATTTCAATGATGTTTAAATATAATGCCTAGCAAAAACCGTAACAAAACTTACCAAAATAAGAATGAGCCTTCCATAGTACAAAAGGAAGAAGATCACAATATTCTATAGCGACGGAGAGCAGTGACATGTGTAGGTGATAAAAGGAGTGCATGGAACAATAAATCTCAATCAAAACACATTTTAATTTCCAATGGGGCCTTAAAGTTTAAGTATATGATCCTCTGCAAACATGATTTTTATTTGCGATTTTTTTTTAAATTGTGAACTTGTTGATGTTATTATATTTCATAAGTTTATAATTGAAAAAAGTATGATCGTCTCCCTTGACAGTTATTTAACCGAAGTTATACCTTACGCTCATTTTTTTTTTTTAGAAAATTTGTTCTCTATTTTTTCTTTTTAAGTTTAGAACTTCGATCATAAGAAAACTTTCTCATTAAAGTCAAAATTGATGATAAATAAATCAAACATAATGTTACAGCTTCACAAAAATTTGAACGAGGCAGCATATAGTTTTTTGATTGGTCGCACTTTCCAAATTCAATATTTGATTTTTTTTTCTTTTGGTTTCAACATCGACTTTTTATCGACTTTTCAGAGTCATAACTTATAAAATTTTAAGATGCAAATTTATGCAACGGGTGTTTAAGTTAGTTGACCTCTTCAATTCAAATATCCCTCAATAAATAAATATTCCCAAAATACTAACAAATTAATTTTACGTTTCGTTTTAATTTAATTGATTGCAAGCGCTATTAACCTCAAACAACCCAAATATCAAATTGGTTTCAACCATCTCAACGTTTTATAATACTAAGGATTTAAAGAGATTACCAATTAGTCCTCAAGTCAAATATTTCATTTCCAGCAACCAGTTGAGCTGTTTTCAGGATGCATAAGAATAATTATAAAATATTGATCCTTTAATAGAAAATGTCAATTTTTTCAATCAGAATTACCATATTTTTAAGACATATTCAACACACTTTGAAAAAACCGGTAAGCGAAAGAATACACATAATAAATTTTAGTTTCGCTCAATTGCAAATTTCGTTTATTCAATTCTGTTAAATCTAAATAAGATGTACATTTAAAAGCTTCATAGGATGTCTAAAAATGGGACTGATGTCCAGAAACAAATAAAGATAATCTACATTTAGAGTCAGATCTAGAAGATATTTTGATTTATGGATTATGCCTATATCTAGCCAGGTCTTGAACGCTGTTTTGTTTTTAATTTTAGTCTCTAAAACTTAACGTCAAGTTTTCTTATGTTAACCTTAGAACTTCAGTGTTTCAAGGTGAGGGTCGTTTTCATGTGTAAACCAGGACAAATCAACTCATTTTGTAAGCCGGTACATGACATTCTTTTTCACAGGAAGTAAAAATCCCAGAACATGTGCATTGCTCTTTTTGTCTACATTGAAAACTTTTCCATAAGGCGATAAGCATGAATTTCTTATATGCACATAATCTATTAAATTTTATTCATGTGTCAAGCCAATTATGTCCACACCCATTACTGTTTCTCGATTTCGTCTCCTGCTCCTCTGTAGGCCTATATACTTAATTCCTCTTCCCTCTCCCTATAACTCTCTCTCTCTCTGTCTCTCTCTCTGTGACTCTCTCTCTTTCTCTCTCACACACTAACTCCCTCTCTTCCCCCTCTCCTTCCTTATTGAGAAAACAACCAGGGGTATAATATTTTCAGAGTTGAGAAGGGTAGAGAGTATGACGATTCTTTAAGAGGGGGTGAGTGGGATGAGATGGTGAAACGAGAAAAACCAGGTACATAATGTGGCCGCAGTACAAACGACAACGTGCACCGCATAAAGTCTCCGATAGTCTCCAAAAAACCTCTCTCCATGTTAAACTTGGCTATGAGGAGCAAAGAGCACTTATCTATCACAGAGCCTCCTGTGGCAGCAGACTGACAATCATCAGAGATAGACTAGTCCGATCCACCACTTACTACTCTAACAATGACATCTCCAGCTTCAAACCCTGCGACAAAACGTACTGGAAAACGTGACCGGACACCTCCAGCATGTTCTTCTTCAAATCTTCTATCAATAGACGCGACTACAACATCACACAAAGCTTGTCATGCCAATCAAATAATGACATTCCCTGCATCAAAAGCAGGTTAGACCTGATAGAACAAATTAAACCAATCAAGGGACTAGAGGTTGGCTTTGAAATAATGCACTATACAGGCTAGACATGATAGAACAAATTAAACCAATCAAGGGATTAGAGGTTGGCTTTGAAATAATGCACTATACAGGCTAGACATGATAGATCATAGGGATTAGTCTTGAAAGACTGAACTGTACTCTTTAGACATTAAAGGGTTCACAGATAACGGAGATAAGTCTTGAAAGAATGAACTCTATTCGTTAGACATAAAAGAATATCGTTAAAGTAATAAAGGATTCAAAGATTAGTCTGGAAAGAATACAATGATGTTGTCTACTTATTAGATACAATAGGAGAAAAATTCAAGCATCATGAAATTTAGTGATTAGCCTTGTAAAAACACAAGATTAGCCTTCAAAACGATACCATTAGACCTTGTAGAAAATTGTTAAACTATGAAAGAATTCAAAGAATAATCTTTGGTGATTTGAAGTTGGTTACCATGACTGCAATATATGATAAATGGAAATGTTAGATTAGTAAGTAATTGTTATTTTTTTCAATAGATTGCCTTTTTTCAGGGAATTTTTCTATTTATCGTAGAACATGTCCATGGCGACATTTTAGAAGCTAGTAGGGTAAGTGTAACTATAAATGCATTAAATTTTGAACTTAGTGGAGACCAAGATAAACTTAAAAATCAAGAACAAAAGCTACGGTTCGTTATTTAAAATTTTATATTTCATATGCCACTTTTCGCCTTCTAAAACATAACACAGAAATTATTTATAAAAATGGTTTTTTAACAAAAACAGGATAGTTTATTCATTCCATCAATTATTTTGTTCGTAGATTCCTCAAAGCATGATATAACAAGTTTTGGGAGCTTCAATTTTAAGATAAGATAAGATAATTCTTTATTAATTACCGTAAGGAAATTCAACGTACATAGTATGAAAATCCTGTAAAAAGAAACACACACACACAATTTACATAATATATACTGAGCGCCAAAAGAAACGCAACATGACATTCCTTATTTTCGCCCTCAGAGGCCACCGATGAACGTTGCGTTGTTTTAAGTTGAAAAAGCAATAAATAACCTTTAAAATGATGTATCACATGTCTCATTTAATCCCTTGCAGTTTTCAGTAATATATATTGAAGATTCGATGTTGCGTTTCTTTTGGCGGTCAGTATATAAAGTGTATAATAATAATAATAATAATAATAATAATAATAATAATAATAATAATAATAATAATAATAATAATAATAATAAATATCAAAGTATAGATGTAAATATTTAAACATGGGATGTTAATATGTTTGCATATGTATTTTGAGACATGCGCTTTAATATGGTGTAAATAATATGTTCGTACATGAACTAAGGGTTTAAATATGGTCGAATTAAATTACAAATTTGACATAAGGAATGATCTTGCTTTATTTAAAAATCTTAGTAAATAGGATTAAAAATTCAAGAAAAAAAGTTTTCATTTAAAAGTGTCAAAATCAATTGGATAAAACAAATGAAATAACGTGATTGAGAATCATAGTAAGAGACTGGGAGCCTGGAAGACAACTACTCGGCCGAGTGATTAAGTAAGCACGAACACACACATACACAGACACACCCATCGCGGTTGATTGTATTATTTTTTATGAACTAGTCCGTCAAAGTATGTATCTAACAACTAGGTGAGGTGAACAACTAGATCTAGATCTAGACAAAAATGCCTTATGATGTGTCATTAGCCTCTGTATAACGGCAACTGGCAATCGTGGGAATCGACTTTAATACAGGAAGTAACTTTGTAATGTCTCTCTGATACTTAGATCTATACATGTATCTGTGATCTGAGTTATAGCCCCTATAAGAATTAATAAATGGAACATAACATGGCTATATTAATCCACACGTGCCGCATACCAGAGCGGCTTGCTGTCATCTAACTTAATATTTGCTGATGTCCAATATAACGTTTTTCAGAGATTTAATGGAGGTGCATTTAGCTTTTTTGAAACTTCGTGATCTGATTTAACCAGTTCTATCCACAGCTACAATAAAAACAGTAGTTATTGGACAAAATTGATATTGATAGTAGTAGTAGCACTCATAATAATAATAATAATAATAA